>PVIJ01009438.1:0-66848 GCA_004024925.1 Scalopus aquaticus
ATCCCCTACCTTGGACCACCCTGCATTATCTAATGTTACCTCCCCGTGAGTTTCACCCTATTTATGCTCTTCCCCTGGGAACAATAAACGAGACTTGATCAGACTTCTTGACTTGTCTCCACTCTCTCGCGTACCCCTGTCCCTTGCTCCCTGCTTCCTCCTCAGGTGCAGCGTTGATATGGACTCGCGGGCCGAGTCATCATGCCGTCCTCATATTCTGTTTTCTAGCTCAGTATTAGCCTCTTCTAGAGCTTGCATCTTCTCCAGGTAGCAAGCCAATCTGTCATTCAGATTTTGCATGGTTTCTTTTTCTGACCCAGAAAGTATAACGGGCTGCGTCCAAAGACTGGAAAAGGTGGTGCCCCCTGGAGGGGGTTTGCTGATGAGAATGAATAGCCCCAGGAAAAATGCTAAGTTTGCAGTTTGGGGTGGAGAGTCTGATGAGAAATAAAAGGGACTGAAGGAGAAGGGGAAGTCAGTCGCCATGATGTAGGAATGGAAGAGGCAGTTGCCTTGCTGAAGGAATAGAGGAAGCAATCGCCATGATGTAGGAAAAGAAGCGGCAGAAAACGTAGCCGCCAAGATTGAGAGTTTGGAAATCAGATGCCAGAAGTTTTGAGCTGCTGGCATATAGAGTTTCGGATTGAGCGTTTTTGGAATCTTCAGTGACTTTGGGGCCAGCTACTTTGGAAGCTTTGCAAGCAGCCAAGTGACGGAAACTGCTCCCAGTTTTGTCTTTACTGCAGCCAAAGGAAGAAGGCAGAGGCCTGAAGTGGGACCCTTCCTAAAATGCGTGAGTGCAGTCTGTTGGGCCATCTGGCCACTGTAGTTGCTGTTTGCAGTGTTGTTGGCCTGGTGCTGTGCTGGGGCACCATGGCAGTTCCGGGAGCATCTCTAGTTATGTTCCGTGTTGTCCTCGTGAGTTGGAAACTGGCCTACACTCTGGCTGTTGCGTGTCTGCAGAAGAAGGAAGACACCATTTTGGAAACGTGGCCTATTGTTTGGAAGAGGAGCTCCACATCAGCAGTCGTGGGAAGACGCCACCTTTGTTACGTTCCTGGGACTTAACGGACTAGACATTGCTTTAAGTAAGGTAACCGGCTATCTGTTGACTTTAGTAATTCTTTGCTTTTCCCTGTTTGTTAAATAAATCCCATTGTTATTGTTCCCTAAACCTAAGTAGTCTTGCAATTTTGTGCACAGGTCCAGAACCAAGATAGTGACCAGTAGCAATTTGGGCACTGCCTTTGGCAATTTTGAAGCCCCATTTGCCCGCTATCGAAAGAAGGCCTTCATCACTGCCAGAGAGGACTCCTCGAGAACCACTTCCTGAGCTTCCCCCAAATCCAGTTGCCAGGCCTCCCGCATAAGCAGTGCCCCATCCTCCTGCAAAGGAACTTCCAAAGCTACCCCCAAAGCCAGAGCAAGATCCAAACGTGGAAGCAGCAGAAAAGCCTCTCCCACAGCTGCCTCCAAAGCCAAAGGGGCTCCCCTTGCAGTCATTTCCCACGCTGGAAGCGGACATGCCCCTGGAGCTGCCTGCTGCCTCTCTCTGGGAGGACTAGGAGGACATATACCCAGGCCCAGTGGTGTGCCCTGAGGGAGAGGTGCCCTGCCAGCAACCCCCAGCCTGAGGAGGGGCTGCAATCTGGGAGCAAGTGATGCCCAAGGTAGAAAGCCCGGCCTTTTATGGGTCCTGAAGTGGGTGTGCTGCTGAAAAGTTCACTCACTTCATTCAAAATCTAGTGCCCCCCGTTTTATTTGGCCCACTGAGCACATAAATGATTTATGCATGTTGAAAATTCACTGATACAGAAATAATTGAATAACTGTGCCCATTCTGTGCTTGTCATACAGGAATGTGGGTGGAGTGGAGGTCACTGTCACAAGGAATTTTTCTTCCCCAAACGCTTGCACTGCCTGTGTTCTCCACGCCGCCTGTGTTCTCTGTGCCACCTGTGTTCTCAGCACTGCCCAGCCTGTGCGCTGCAGGAAAACACAAGTACAGCAGATGAGGTAAATGCTTCTTCCTAAACCGCAAACTTCTGAAAGTTCTTAGCTCATATGTCCTATTTGCTTCCTTTAGAAAACTCAATATGAACCCTCGTGCCCACCCTCTAGGGGTGCAGGAGTAGCTGTGAAATGCAGTGGTGGAACTGGCAGCAGGTGCATTTTCCAGGTTGATGTGGGATTTGAATTTTTAAGGGCTTTAAAACCTTGTCACTGGGATGGGGCACGGTTTCTTTTTCTTTTTCTTTTTTTTTTTTAAAAGATTTATTTATCCATACAAGAACTGGGGTATAGGCCAGAGGTGTAGGGGGTGAGAGGAATCACCAGAGACAGAGTAGGGAACAGAACAGGCAGACTGACATTGCTGGGGAGCAGCGGGCGAGGCCGGAGAGGTCTGCTGCGCCGTGTGGGGAGTTCTCTGGCCGGGGATAGAACTCGTGCTGTGGTGGCTGTGCAGAGCTTCATAGTGCTGAGACTTAACCATTGCACCACCAGGGAGGCCCGGTTTCTTCTTTTCTGATTCAGAAAGAACTCTTAAACACTAAAACCTGTCATTTTCGAGTAGACTTTGTAGCATTTTCAGCAGATCTTCCTTTCCAGAAGAATGGACCTTCTTGGCAAATCTCACGAGCTCAGAAGTCTTCCCTGATTGTTCCTGCTCCACCCACAGCGCTTATGTGTGTCCTCCCGTAGACGCTGGGTGAGGAGCTTACTCCATGCATGTGTTGACTGGATGTGAAACCTCAGGTTTTTTTTTTTTTAAAGATTTATTTTATTTTTATATATACAAATTGGGGTACAGTCCAGAGGTGTGGGGCGGCAAGAGAGCTCACCAGGGACAGAGTGGGGAGCAGAACAGGCATATCAGAAATACACTGCTGAGGGGAGCAGCGGGCGAGGCAGGAGAGGTCTGCCGCACCATGTGGGATTCTCCACGGCTGGGCTTCGAACTCGCATCGTGCGCTGCTGACACCTCCACAGCGCAGCGCTCAACCGCTGCGCCACCAGGGAGGCCCGAAACTTCAGGTTTTATTGCCATTATCAATCAGGAGAAAGAGGAAACTCAGGGTTCAAATTAAGAAGTTACTCTAAAGCCCCAAGTTTAAGAAACTAGAGAACACTTTTAGTTGAAGGCTATGAAAAGGATAGTTTGTAATAGAGAACAAACCATGAGGTGTTACCATTTTAAAACTTTTGTGAAAGTTTTGCAAAGTGTGCTTCAAAGAATTGTAGCCAGTGTATTTTTTTTTTAAATGAAGCTCTCCTTATACTTTTTTCTTTGATATTGTATTTGCTCTCAATATTGAACAGTAAATGGATAATTTTGGACATTTTTCTTCAATATCAGAGATCCTATAAGTAAGCCTCTAGTTGTTCTAGAACTTGAAATATGTCAAAATGGTTTGATCTTTTTGGGAAATTAAAGCAAGTATTTCAATCACGTCAATATGAAAGTATTCAAGTATCACTTGACTATTAGTAGGTTGATTTCGACTTCAATTTCTAGTCCATTTGTTCACTGTCTTGTGCCAAATCAGTTCAATAAGTACTTATTGAATTGATTTCTCTCCTAGTGAATCACAGAGGGTGTTATTCTTGGGGAAATTTTTCCAACATTAAAAACATGAGTATGGAGAGAAAGGTAAGTCACATGGTATATTAAGTATCAGACTCCAACTTAGATGTGTACGCAGGCAGCTGGCACTCTCACCCTGGCACCCACTCGTAATGTAGACTGAAACATGGACTCGATTCTACCCTTCAGTGCACAGGAGCTGTGGCAGAGGAGGGCTTGCGGCACCAGCAGCTTCTCCTTCACCAGGAGCCCGTTTTCTGGGAGTTCTTCTTTCTCTGCCTCTATCTCATGGTCATTAAACTCCAGCGTCTTTGTTCTGTCTTCAGAAGGACAGACTGACTTGGGGAACTCCAGACCTGTAGTTGGATCTCCCAGGCCAGTGCTGCACCCTCACCCTTTCCCCCCGCCTCCTGACCCTCACCCCAAATCGCAAGATGACCTCCCTGATGCCAGCCTCCCAAATACAATTTCCTTTTACCTTATTGGAGAAGAGATATATGCAAAGGGACTTATTTCCTGCACCCTAATTGAGGCTGGAGCCCCCACAATTTCCAAGGACTCTGCCTGTCCAGGAACCTCTCCCTGGGTGTCCTTTTGTTGTCTCTAATAAACTTTGCTTTTGCTTCTGCTGAAGACATGGCTGTGAATTCTTCTCATACCATAGTCAAGAACTTAAGAACCTCCAAATGCAGAACCCCCAGAACCTGGTGACAGGGGTTGTGCTTAATTTATGTTTTATCCTGTGTCTTAGCCTAGTACTTGGCTCAATTTTACCTCTGTTCTCCTGCAGTTATTTCCCTTGAAAGAGCTTCACCCTTAATAGGCTTGATTGTATTACTTAAAGTGCATTTCATTTGAAAACGACTTCACTCTAATTTTCTGAAATGCTTTCACCAAGATTTATTCTGAATCCAATTATGAATGGGGAGCAATTTTGGAAGTTGAAAAGAGAAATATTTCTTCTTCAGTGGCTTTTTCCCCCCCTGAAGGCAGGGCTAAGTTAAATAATCAGTCCTCTATTTTTAGAGTTTTTAGAAGTAAAAATAATTTTCTTTGATAGCCATAAACATATAGAAGGTGGGAATGTAAGAAATAGAAAAGATCTTGGGCTTGTTAGCAAAGTGATTCTGTAAACTGGGCATAAAGTGACTGGAACCAGGGTGAGATGCTCCGAAGAATTGTCTTCTAGTTTTGTAGCATTTAGGGAATCCTCAGAATAGATAGATAGTTATTTATGTGTTAGTTGTGAACCCTTGGATTTTTATTAAATAACCCACATGCTCCTCTTTTCATGGCTGGTGGCTAGTTCCCTGGTCTTGGATGGCCGGATTTTCCACCTGAGTTCTTTCCTTAAATGCACACCTCCCACTTCCTGCAATTCTCTGACCCCTGGTTTTCAACACTTTCCCTTTTGCTTTGAATAACTTTCAGATCCTATGGATGAGTGAAAGAATATTGCACCATTGACGTTTTGTGCAGTGCTTTTGAGATGAGGAATGAACAATAGGGCGGAGGGCTTGAGCTCTGGACTTCAGGATCCTCAAGGTAGGGGGGCACCAGCTATAAAGGGCGAGAGAGGCAGGAGAGAAAATAACACCCTGGTAGGAGGAGTCTCAGAAGTGAGTCTAGGAGAGACAAAATGGATGATTGAAGGGGAATTAAAAAACAGGACTCATGGACCAATGCTTTAATCTGGAATTATGGAAGTGTCTAGTTGGGTACCCAAGGCTACCCCCAAGTAAGAAGGGTGAGAACAAAGGGTGTCTACTAGTCGAGGTCTGGTTTTCTCTCATTAGATGGTCTTTTTCTTTTTAGATGTTAGAAGGCTCTGTGTAGAGGCCCTCCCCAACCCAGAAGTAACAGCTCTCTCTGTCCTCACCTCACCTCTCTGATAACTTCTCTTCTACACTGATGATTTTATATAAAACCATGAAATACATTCATGAAAATTCTGCAATGTGATGAGGAGACATATATTTAAGGACTGGAAATCTGGATGTATATGCCTATCAGAAAAAGGATCATTCTGTTCTGGCTCTTAGCTCATGCAAAAGCATGGCAGATATGGAGACCAGACTTCACACAGTAACAAGCAGAAGAGCCAGAGGCAGAGCTATCTACTTCCATGTATAGGAGCCACTCACCTACTCTCTCCTGAAGGAGGAAACTAGAGGTAGAATGAAAAACGAGGATTGATCTTCATTGTTATGATGGGACATTGATATAAAAATAGTAATCTCCACTCTTTTAATGAAGCATCATGATAGCTTTACAGCAATGCCTTGCCTAGTGAATTTAAAACCCAGCTCCTGAGGGATTTTTGTTAATCAGACTCACATTCTCAGTAAATACTTCACTCCTTTTTACTTGCACAATAATATTCCAGTGTATGGGTGTACTACATTTTGTTTGTCCATTCATCAGCTGATGGACCTTTGGGTTGTTTCTACTTTGGGTCATACTGCCAGGAGCATTTACAAAAGAACACATTTATGATTCCACTTATGTAAAATGTCTAGATTGGGCAAATATGGCTAGAGGAAATGGATCAGTGGTTGTCAGAGGCTGAGGGAAGGGAAAAGGGTGGTGACTACTAATGGAGTTTCTTTTTGGAGTAGTGTAAATGTAGTCCATGATGCGTGGTGATGGTTGTGCAATCCTGTGTATATACCAAAGGATGAATTTTATGCTCTAAGAATTCTCTCCTCAAAGTTATACAAAAGTAGCAAGAAACATTTCATAACAACCATTTACCACATAAAGAGAGCAGCTGATGGGTTGTCTATGATTTATTATTATATCAAGAGGCATTAGGCCACAAGGAGGGTGTTAGTAATTTTGCTTTTAATCTACAATTTCAAACATAGTGTGCTTTATTCTTATTTAGCTCAGCATTTATGATTAGAATTTGACTCTAAAATTATCCAAGAACTGAGTAGAGTTTTTAAAAAAATAGCACAGACAGTGGAAAAGAGCAAATCCCACTCAAAGCTAACAGAACTGTGCCAAAGCAACAACAAATGAACCAAGTAATTGGCTCAAGTGAGAAATAAGGGGCCCCTGAAAGGAGAATTTGCAGGAATGGGAAAAACAAGAGAAACGGGAAAATCTGCGATTTGTGAGATTTAGTAAATCAAGCCTTAGTAAAAGGAGTTTAGTAAAAGGAGCCTTAACAAATTGCTATCAGGACGGTCTGTAGCTTGTAACTACCGTGCTTCACGGCGGAAATGGCAATAAGGATGTTCCGAGGGCCCTAGGGCCTCCCGGGCTTCAGCTTTTTAGGTCAGTGGGATTTCCTCTGAATAAAACACTTGGATTCTTTACAGATGCTAGTAAGTGGACCTTCTCCCTTCTAAACACCACAAAGCATTCACAGCACTTTCTGATGGCCTTGTTCTTATTGGGAGCAAAAATTAGAGCTACAATTCTATCAAAACCTTGGCAGTGTCTCCATCAGGCATCTGTTTACATCTTTTCTTTCTTTTTTTTTTTTTTAAAGATTTATTTATTTATGCATACAAGAACTGGGGTGTAGGTCAGAGGTGCAGGGGGTGAGAGAACTCACCAGAGACAGAGTGGAGAGCAGAACAGGCATATCTACTGAAGCACACTGCTGAGGGGAGCAGCGGGCTAGACAGGAGAGGTCTGCTGTGCCATGTGGGACGCTCCCTGGCTGGGGATGGAAGTGGTGCTGCAGTGGCTGCGGTCAGCCTCATACTGCTGAGACTCAACCCGTTGAGCCACCAGGGAGGCCCTGTTTATATATTTTCTTCCACTTCTTTGATTTCAGATGACACGACCTTGCCATCCACTACTTCTTCCACGACTGTCTTAATCTTCCTGGTTTTCTTTATATCTGAATTTAGATTGAAACATAAAGTGTTAATCCAGAGATACTACTGCTGGTTTATAGCATTTAGCTCGAAATTGTTATTTTGCATGTAATTCCTTCTTTTAGAAAAATGTTGAACTGGTTCTCCTTCTTAAATGTCCATAAGTCCATTTTATGAATATATGAAGAAGAAAATGTGTCACTGGCTCCAAAACTACAAATTACCTACTTTTCCCACCTCCTTAATGAAAACATGCAATATTGAATTAAGCAAAATGCTCATTTTCATCCTCATTTTCCTTCTCAGGCTCTTAGGACGCCTTAGCACAAGGTAAGAGAGTCACTTGGCGCAGGGACCTGACACGTTTCCTACGGGGAAGGTCTCTTGATGTGACACGCCTGGTCTTTAGAACCCCTGGGTGATATCTGCTCACCTAGGAGCTCATCTCTCTTCAGTTTTCACCAGTGGCAGTGAAGTGGTAAGTTGCTGAGTGAAAATTCAGTCTTACAGAAAATGCATGAATATTAAAATGCTTACCTTTGTCTTCCAGGACAGTTAACTGGAAACCTGGATCTCTGTTTGTTTTTTTTTAAGGAAAAGAAAAAAGAGATAGAAAAAAGGCATTATTGTCTTTTTGGAAAGAAAGTGCAGTCCTATCTATTTGCTTCCACAGAAACTCTGAGTGATGTGTGTTTTAATGCTGTGTTACATTTTTATTCCCCTTTGCAGTACTTGATCCTTCAAACTTGACTGTCTGACTTTTTACCTTGAAAAATACATAGCTTCAAGTGACCTGCAAAGCGATGCTACAAGTTTTAGTAATTAAAAAATAAAATTGCAGTGGAAGTTTAATCTCCTCTTGCTGACTTTCCTGGGTGCAGGATTTAAAGACAGTTGGTGTTGCAATGTCTGGGATCCTCCAACTGATCCCCACAGAACTTGGGGCCTGCTTTTCGATTCCTAACCTCTTAATGAGAATTCTACAAAGTGATTGTGCTTTCAATTATGCATTGATCATAAACAGTTACTTAAGCGTGATGTATATCACATGTATAACCATCTGCTCCCAGGACAACCTCAAGTGCAAAGGTTGTACTTGACCTATTTGGGGTGCGTGTACCTTTGGGCATAGTGTTGTGTTGGTGGTGTGTGTGTGATTGCTTTTGTGCCAGGGTTTGCACTGGCGCTGGGTTTTGCGTTGGTGCAGTAAGTGCCAGGGTTTGGTGTGTGGACATTAAAGCAGCAAGCACATAGACAGTGATGCCTGTCCCTCCACTCTGAGAACCTTACATTTCTTCTCCTTCCAGAAGGCGGCGGTAAGTGGCAATTTCGTGCTCCAGCCGGGTCTTTATGTCAAGGAGAATGTTATACTCTGTGGTCTGGTGTTCTGCTTCAGCCCGGATCTTCATGAGTTGGTTCTCTAGGAAGCTCAGCTGTCCCTGTATGCCAGCCAGCTGGTTCCCGTAGCGAGCTTTGGTCTCTTCTAGTGTACGCTCCAAAGATTCTTTCTATGAAGACAAGAAAAAGTGGATGTTTCTCAGTTGAAGACTTGATTTTAGGGGTAGCTCCATTTTAATTTCTTTTGAGAAGAATTTCTGTGGCTAGTCATTGTGGGCATCACACATATTTCTAGCGTTCCCCCTACTCTTTCCATCTAACTAACCTAAACCAGTCAGCTAAGGCCAGTCAGCTAAGCGCTTGGGTTTTTGTGTTTGTTTTTGGCTCTGCACTCGCTCTTTGCACTCATCACGCAGTGCACTGCATTATTGTTCTCAACAGTTGCTTACTGTCCCTGCGATTTGTGGGGTCCCCCCATGGGGAGTATTAAACCCTCATCCCATTGACACCAGGCTTGGTCATGTGACTTTCTCTGGAGATGAAATGCACGTGAGACTGATAGCTAACTCCTCTAAGAATTATTACGTGCTCCAGAAACTGTTCTTTTCTTTCTCTCACAACACTTTGAGCCCCCGGTGGGTCTACTCCTTCAGCCTTGCCCCTGGAGTGGAAGTGTGGCTAACTCATGGTGAACAGAATGTTGTCATAAGCCACTGTGATTGAAGAGTGTTACCACTGCGTCATTCACCATGAGCTGACGGATTTGCTCAGCCTGGAAAGTCTTTACCCTTTTTCTCTGGCTTAAAAATCATTTCCGTTTTGGGCCTCCCTGGTGGCGCAGCAGTTAAGCGCTGTGCTGTGGAGCTGTTGGCAGTGGCGATGCGAGTTTGACGCCCAGCTGGGGAGAATCCCACATGGTGCGGCAGACCTCTCCTGCCTCGCCCGCTGCTCCCCTCAGCAGTGTACTTCTGATCTGCCTGTTCTGCTACCCGCTCTGTCTCTGGTGAACCCTCTCGCCACCCCACACCTCTGGTCTGTACCCCAGCTTGTATGTATAAATAAATAAATCTTAAAAAAAAAATCATTTCCGTTTTTCTGATCTAGTTTAAGTGCCACTTGCCTGTGAAGTCTTCCAGATCTACTTTCCCCTCTGCCTCCTTGCTGTACTTTGCCCTTTTCCTTGATTTCTTTTGATCTTTGATTTATAGTCACTTGCTTGGCCCACTTCCCTGACAACTCTGCAGGGGGTGGGGTCATTTCTTAGGAGTCTTTGTGTTTCTGAGTTCCTAACACAAGCACCCAGGAAACACTTGCTGTCTTTACCATACTGAGATGGGACCGCATGTCGATCTCCAGGCTCTGGTAGCTCTGTCTCAGCGCCTTAATTTGAATCTCGGCTTCTTTTAACTCTCCAGAGCTCACTGAGACCTCGTTCTGCAGCGTGGCAATCTGAAGTTCCCAAAATGAAAATAACAAATGAGTCAGGAAAGAAAGAACATGAGTCACCACTTTTTGGACGATTTGTCTACGCATGTGTTTTCCCTTTAAAATGACACTGTTACCTGCAATTCAAACTGCTCCTTGGCCTTCTGAAGATTCTCCTGGGCCAGGATTTCATATTTCTGCCTCATTTCATTCATGATGGCAGCGAGGTTCTTGCCTGGAGCGGCATCCACCTCCACGTTAACAGTGCTGCCCAGCTGCCTGCGGAGAGCGGCCACTTCCTACGAGAGGGAGAATCCACACTGATTTTAGTTTGAAGCGTGTTCTTGGAGGAGGCTGAGCAGAATAGACATAATAAGTCTTATGGCTTCTTTCTTTGGGAATGAGTTAAAAAAAGAAAGAAGATAACTTAGGTAGGGATTTTTGTGGTCCAGGGACTGCTCCATGTCATTTGATGCCCAGAGCAACCTTATCAAAGGACATGAAGGTCTCTCGTTGCCATCTTCATCATCACCGCCACCATCAAGTCTTCTTTCTCCAACTCTGTCCTCTTCATTTGTATTATTGGCACCATTATTATTATGGCCATTCCCTCCCTTCTAATACCACTTCTGAGTATTTTCTCACCTCAGCATGTTCTTTTTTGAGGAGGGCTAGGTCTTTATTCAGTTCTTCAACTTGAAGTTCCAAGTCTGTCTTACTCAGGGTAAGATCATCAATGACCTTATTCAGGCCCTGGAGATCAGCCTCCACTGCTAGGCGAAACCCTCTCTCTGTTTCAAATCTGTGAAATAATTAATATGCAAAGATAATTTTGATTCTAAAGTCATTATAGAAACCATTTTGATATCATGAGATAGATTTTTATGCAGTATATGAGATCAATTTCAATGCATTCTTGTGTTTTTCTTTAAATATTCCAAAAATGCTCATGAGCACCTGAGAATCACATAAATTGCTCTATAATATATCTCTGTGATTTGGAGTGATTAGTAAGAAAACAATCTGAAATTACTTTAGAAAGTCCTTAAGTCCTAGAATATCTTAGAAATAAAAAAAAGTGCTTTAATTACTCTGCTAGCAAAGAGTTCTCACTATTACTGTTAAATAATGGTCAGTCAGATTTACTTACTGAATGTGCGTATCAATTTATTTTTTATTACTTTGTAAACAGATGCATCCAAAGTAAATTTTCTTAAGATTTCATGCACGAAATTTTACCCATTGCTGTAGGCCCATTTTTACTACTAAAGCGTAAACTTTTAAAAATGATGATGCAATGGTACAATCATGCTGATGGAATTAATGATATTTTATTGCTTTAATTTTCAGATCTGCTTTCCCATTTCCTGTTTTTGTTTGTTTGATCCCTGGAAGCATAAAACTGTTATGCTTCTAAGCCACAAAGGGCTTTTTAGTGCCAGTGTATTGTACAAACCCAGGATGGGGAAGTGCCAGGTTGTGAGGAGCTGTCTGTGTCCAGGTTGTGGGGTGTGATGACAGAGAGGGAACACAGTTTGAACTGCTTGAGTCACTGTCCTAATTCTTTGGTTGCCCAGGTCATATTGTAAAACACTGACCAACTAGGAAGTGTCAAGAACCCCTGGAACTTCGGTCCTACCCTTTTAGGCATTTGAAGGGACACGGATGACTCACTTGGAGAGTCACAGGACAGGCATGACATATGTAGAAGAGAGTTGTAATTGCTTTATTATTAATGTAAAGGGTAGAACTCAGTTCAGTGGGTGAAAAGGTAGATACCAGGTTGCTAAAAACGTTCTAGCCACCAAGCTAAACAATTTGGACTGTGGGAGCTACCATAAGTGTCCAGTTACATGCTGGGTCCCCCAGTCTTAGGGTTGGGGGAGACAGAAGTCCAGCTCTTTTCTTGGGCTATATCAGTTTGCTTCCAACCACCCTTCAACCCCAAAGTTCTGAAAACATTTACTGGGAGCTCCTCCACCAATGACTATAGGGAAAGATGAGTGTCATGAAGAAGCACTAATAAGAATTCTTTCCCAGAAGTATTACATGGTATTAGAGAACCTACTTCATTCTGAAGTCCTCGGCAGCCAGCTTGGCATTGTCAATTTGTAGGACGATTCGGGCTCTATCCAGCAGATCACCTTTAATCTGGAAAATAGATGAGAAAAAAAATGACATTTTCAGCTGGATACGAGTTTCAAATAATTGTGTTTATCTTAGAAACAACTAGAATAATATCAAAGATCGTGTTCGTTTCAAGGATTCCTACTCTAAAATAGAAAGGGAGACTCACGAGTATTTAATTAAGAGTCATAAAATGGAATTTAAGTTGTCAGGGTTCGGTCCGACTTCTTGAAATTTTACAGCAGAATTTAATTCAACTAGAGTCATCAAACCTTATTGAATAGCCTTCGTTGGAGTTGTTCTTCCTTAGACTCCCTCACTTAGACCCCTTGCTTGGTGAACTTCTTCACAGCTACACTTAGATGTCATTGCTTCAAGGAAAACTGCTGATTTCTTCAAGACGGAAGGGGTGAGCTGCCTGCATTCTTTTTACTGCCCAGCAGAGCCTCCCTGCTATAAGCACCTACCCCTCTAGCCTTTGTCCATGTCTGCCTCCCCTTAAAGCACGTTCACCATCATCTTTCCCCAGGCCCAGCACCTTGTTTGTGTATGTGAATATGTATATGTGAGTGGTTACTGGCTGAGCGAACGGGCACTTACTGTGTGGTGGGAGTTGTGTTAGACAGTAGGGCGATCAGGATGGATAAATCCTTGATCTAAGAAGCAGTTATCAATGGGGGAGCTGTCTAAAATGCAAATGGATTAGAAATCATGACACTGCAGAAAACATCATATTAAGGTGTCTCTGTAGCAGATACTGGTTCTGTCCTGCTGCATGGAAGCAATTACTGTGCTGTGGGGGGGGATGATCCAAAGTGGGTTCAGAAACTTGACTCATGAGACAGAAAGGGGAGGAGGGTTGACTTTATTCTTAGTGGGAGTCTGAGAAGAATGAGAAGGTGGCAGAGAGGAAGTTAGACACTGCTGCCTCAAATCCCCACCAGTCCTGAAACCGCAAAGGAACTTCTGTCAACTCTCAATTACATTGCACTGCTGTCTACTATGACACAAGAGTTTTATGGTGAGTTGGTGATTTTTGTTTGATGTGAACATTAAAATAGAAATGAAAACAGTGAGCAAGGATGTTAAATAAGGATGGCTCAATAAAAATTAAAAAAATGGGGCCTCCCTGGTGGCGCAGCGGTTAAGCGCTGTGCTGAGGAGCTGTCGGCAGCGGCGATGCGAGTTTGACGCCCGGCCAGGGAGAGTCCCACATGGTGCGGCAGACCTCTCCTGCCTCGCCCGCTGCTCCCCTCAGCAGTGTATTTCTGATCTGCCTGTTCTGTTCCCCGCTCTGTCTCTGGTGAACCCTCTTGCCGCCCCACACCTCTGGTCTGTACCCCAGCTTGTATGTATAAATAAATAAATCTTTAAAAAATAATAAAAAAATAGAAATGAAAATGAAAGGGACACTCTTCCTGATTAGATAAGCATTTTGAAGTAGAATGATTGCTCTGTGTCATATCTGAAATATTCAACTAGGAGCAAAGTCTTCTTTATTAATCACACAATTGATAAGCTAGAGACTATGTTTCCAGGATATCAGATTTTGATATGATTGCAATAAATTTGAATTGGGGGCAATAGAGCATTTTATTGCTGGGGAAGTAGTTTCTGGACTGGATGATGCTGGGATCACCCAACAGGACATTTAAACACCCAGCTCTTGTGAAGATCTGCCCTCTCCCCCCATTACCACCCTGTATCACTTCGTCACTGAAATCTATGACACAGTATTTTAGTACACGTATTACAATCTTTACATAAAGGATAACAAGAAAATCTCCAGACTGATTAGGATTTCAAAAGCTAAAGGGAACTAGGCGAGAAACGAAGGAAGATTTAATATCACATAATTTTTTTTTAGCTCTTTTCAGAGTAAGTGCTTACTCTCTGCTTAGCCCCAATGGGTAAGTTGTGACAAATGCAGATAATAAGACCAGAGCATAAACTTTAAATATTTTGTATGTAATTAGATTAAAAAAATTTAAAGTCAGTGTTACATAGTGTTACACAGGCCCACCAGCTCTAAGGGTAGAGCATACACTGTACCCATTTTAAAGATGCAGCATTAAGCCCGATTGGCTTTACAATGTCTACCTGGACCCACCTAGCGTCTGTGCCCTCCTCCTGACCCGTCATGCAGCTGAAAGTGGAGCAGAAAACGAAGGCATCGTCCCTCACCTGAGCTTGCAGCTCCTCGATTTGTCTGTAATAGGCGCTGTAGTCCCGGCTGGCCGATGGCGCGTTTGTCTCGTACCACTGCTTGATCTGTACCTCCAGCTGGTAGTTGGACTGCTCCAGGGACTTCACTTTTTCTAGGTAGCTCGCCAGGCGGTCATTGAGGTTCTGCATGGTCATCTTCTCATTGACAGCAAGCAGATCCCCCCCAGCAGCACTGCTCCCATAGCTCCCCACTTGTCTGGAGGTCGAGATGCGGGTGTTGTAGCCTCCAGCCCCCCCATATACACTGGGTGCCCTCCTATAGATGGCGGGTGAAGCCCCCACGTGCTGCATGCCCCCGTGCCTGTACATCGAGCTCACGCTGAATGCAGAATGCTGCGAGGAGGTGCTCGGGCTTCTATGTAAGCCTCTGGGATTGGCGTCCATTGGGGATACTAGGAGGGGGCCTCTGTAGCTGCAGGATGGATGGGGTGACTGGAGTCGAGTTTCTGGGTGGTGGCTGGCTGAGCTGACCTTTTATAGCGTTCACAGAAGCACCTCCTTCGGGCCATATCACAGCACGGGTTCACAATCCATTCCTGGCTATTTTTTCCCCTTTGTATAGCAACCTGTTTCATTCCCTTCCAGAAATTATGACTACAGGCATTTCTTAAAGGCTTTTCTCAGGGGGTGATTTCCACTTTAAACAGAGCCAACAAAAGGAGATAAAAGGATGTATTCTTCCAGCCCTCACATTTGCCTTGGTCAATTTTTTTCCATCCTCACACACACAGAAAGAGCACTTGCCAGCTCCATGAATAATTTAGGTATCTGAAAAGACAGATGTGGGCACATAAGAGTGAGTCACACTGGCAGGTGATAAAGAACATTGTTTGAAATTTACTTATTTTTTTCTTTTTTAGTGTGAACATTTCAGTTCCACTCTCAATAATGTCAATTATACAATAAAATATCATCCACTGCAGGCAACATGTTTTACATTAGATGCTCAGATCTTACTCATCTTACAGCTGAAAACTTATATCCTTTTACTAACATCTCCCTATTCTCCCTACTCCTCATCTCCAGTGCCTGCGCCGTGTAGGTTAGCTCCCTGGCAGGGGATAGAACTCAGGTGGCAGTGGTGATAGCGCTGAGACTTAACCCCTAGACCACCAAGGAGGCCCCAAGTTTTCATAGGTTTGACTTTTTTAAAATTTTGTTTTTTTTAAAGATTCTACATGTAAGTGATACCAGGCAGTGTCCATCCCTTTCTCTCTGGCTTATCTCACTTAGATAATGCTGTCAAGTCCAGCCCTGCTGTAAATGGCAGGATTCCTTTCTTCACCCTCCGCTGACGGACATTTAGGCTGTTTCCGAGTTTTGGCGCCTGTGACTTATGCTGCAGAGAACACGGGAGTGGGGCTATCTCTTTGAGCTCGCCACTGAACTTCATTTGGATATAAGCCGAAAGTGGAATTGCTGGGTCCTGGGGTTGTCTATATTCATTTTTTTTGAGGGGCTACCATGCTTTCCCCCATAGGGCTGCACCAGCTCCCATTCCCGCCCAGAGCGCACCGGCCGCCATCTCCTCGCAGCGCTCCCTCTCTTTTGTCCTGCATTGGCGGCTGACTCAACTGGAGCGCGCAGTGACGGGCTGGTCATCACTTTCAGAATCTCTATCGTAAGCATTTTTTTGCTTTCAAGTTTACCCATGTCTAGGGATCTTATAAGATTATGAAAATATTTTCTTATAGTCCAAAAGCTTATTTTTGTTTTATTTAGTTCATTTGTTAGTTTTCTCTATATACCACATAGGAGTGAAATCAAGACCAGTTAGTGGGCCAAGGGAGAAGAGGGTGGGTAAGTCAGGGAAAAGGGGACAGCGGCGTGGGGGAGGGGAGTTTGTGCATGTTGGTTCTCAGTGATGAGCCCCTAAAGCTTATGAAATGCTATAATGCAATGTTACTTCAGCTAGAGAAAGTATTTTGCACACACGCAAAGCCTCAAACATCTAAAATATTTGGAGATATAATTTGGGGGAAATGAGTTAGTGACTTTAGGTGATGATTTTAAATTTTTTTTTCTAATGTTCTAGTACTAGATGATCATTTAAATTTCTCTGTCACTCCCTGATTTTGGTGTTGTTCCCCAGAAACTTAGAATAACTATGATTGTGCTTTGCATCTGACCCAGTGCATGGGTCAAGGTCAGTTCAATCCCCACAATGAGTCAGACTCTGTGGTGTCCACCCTGAAGCTATGGCTGCTCCCTCTGGGAACTCCCAATGAATTTCACTGGCAGAAGCTGTCACTGAATCCTGAACATCCCCACAGACCCCCAGATTCACAAGACAAGCTGGGAAGTTCCATCTGTAGGAAGGGAGTGTGTGTGCAGTGTCTTGGGGTCACACCCAGAAGCCAGCACAAGTGTGTCAACCTCCAGACATTGGGTGGGTATGCATGTGATACTGTTACAGGGCAACCCTGATGTGAAATGGGGTGCCCATGGTGCATGGGTCCTCACCCGCGTGCTTAAAAGGGACTTACAATAAGACTCAACTGCAGGCACACACAAAAAGGTTAATAAAGGGTTTATTTGCAAAAGAAGGGGAAATAAAAAAATGAATAATTCAGGGGGAGAGAGAGAGAGAGAGAAAGAGAGAGATAAATTGGTGACTGTGTCCTACCAGTTCTGCTGAGCTGGGACCCCAATAGCATGCTGAAGCTGGGTGAAAAGCCAAGAGACCCCCAAAGCCCATATGTCTGGTTATCTACCAAACCGGGCTGTTTAACTCCACCCTCAGTGCCCAGTAAGCCTCCCTTCGGTAGTGATGACATTACGGGATTTCACTTGGTGCCTTGGATCTCTGGTCTGAGGCGGGGATGGGGGCCATAAAACCTATTTGTGGATTTTGTTCAAGATGTCCTTCCTCCCCAACAATCTCACCAATGGGAATAAACATTACTGAACTGAACCCAATTTATTCATTTGCTTCCCCTCCTTCAAACCCCTTGCCAAAAAAATTCACATCTTCCCTGAAACATTGAAATTGTTTCTTTTATCAAGTCAAATAAATCAAAGTCAAAGAAGCACTTCATTAATTTTCATCATGTTCTTTTAATTGGACTTAGGTTTGTGTATGACTAAAGTAAACAAGCAAACAAAAAAGAAAAAAACAACACAAAACCTTAAAAAAGCCAAATTCCTGGACCTTCTTTCTGGAAAATAATTTACTTGTTTTCATGGACTACTTTTGTTTTTGTTTTTCCAATGGCTTTTTTACTTTTGAATTTGAGTTTTTTAAATAAACATCCTTCTTCAAAAATAAGGTAAGATTATATTATTTTCCTTTTATAAATAATATACTTTAATACAATCCCTTGTGTTAGAATTTGCTTCTGTTCTATTATGAAAGTAAAAATTGCAAGTGAGAGTTAAACCTACTTCATGCAACTTAATGTAGCTCCTGAGCAGCTTTCCATATACATATATATATATATTTTAAAGATTTATTTATTTTTGCATACAAGCTGGGGTGTAGGCCAGTGGTATGGGGGGTGAGAGGATTCACCAGAGACAGAGTGGGGAGCAGAACAGGTGGATCTACTGAAATACACTGCTGAGGGGAGCAGCCGGCGAGGCAGGAGAGGTCTGCTGCGCCACACGGGATCTTCCTGGCCGGGGATCAAACTCGTGCTGCAGTAGCTGCCGATAGCTTCATAATGCTGAGACTTAACCTGTTGCGCCACCAGGAAGGCCAGCTTTCCTTATATTTTATCCATTTACATGCACATATGTCACACTTACCCGGCGCCCACGACTGAAGACTGACATAGAATAAGTAGCTCTTGCTAGTTATTGCAGAGCTACAACGTGCTTTGTAAATCGAGGTCACAGCAGAAATCTACAGTAAAGAACTTTTGGTAAACAAATAAACTGTTCTTTATATGTATGTATTTGCAAAATGAATGTGCTTTATATTGTTGCTTAGTGGGGGAGGGAAGTTGTTTGATTAAAGTTATTGGAAAATTGTACTGTTCAAATTGCACAAATGGTGAGGTGAGTTAGTTTTGGGTAAGAGTGTACGGCCTCCTGTTAGCCACCAGTTAGCTTTCTAACAGAGAGGAATATAAGGACACTGTTGAACATGGCATTTTTCTGCTGTCCGTTAGCATAATTCTTCATCATACATGAACCCAGTTATTTTAAGTCAGAATTAAAAATCTCATTAAAATGATGAAAGTAATTATTTATTTATTTATTTTTTTTTTTTGAGAAATAACTGTATGTGTTCTTCTGCCAGCTTTGGGGCTAGTATTTGTAAACTTTCGTGATTTCAAATCTAAGCTCCAGCACGACATGATGGAGCTGATATCATGAGGGTTATTATCTCATCTGCTCATTTGCTGGAATAGAAAAATCCCTACTATGGACAATTTTACGGAAGGGAAGGAGAATTTCCAGTTCCTTTATCACAATGAGTTTTATGCTGATTGATCATTACACTTTATAATGTGGCCACAGGAAACCAGGCTACTTCACAAAAATTTTTTTCTGAATTGTACCTGTAAACTAGGTGTAGACCCTACTGGTTCTTGGTCAGGCACACGCCATGCATTTAGGGGACCTGGGGTGTGAGGCTGTGGGTGGCTGCATCTGCAAATAAGTCCCCATTTCTTTTGTCACTGATGTTTTAGAGTCGATGGGTTTGAGAGCGGAGCGGGGTCCTTGGGTTCACTCTGGGAAAGGTTTCACCAGAGCTCCCTTCGGCGGCGCGTGACAAATTTCTCCACGAGACAGACTCAGTTATACTTAAAGAACAGGTTTATTAGGACACGGAAGTAAAGGACACTTGTACAGGCACACGTGGGCAGAAATTGCTGCCCCGCTGAGGGGCAGGTTTGCTAAGAGAGGCCTGCATGGTGCAGGTCACGGGCAGACAGGCAGGCTGCTGCCCTGCAGAGGGACAGAGTTGGTAGGGGAAAGCACCTGCATAGGCACAGGTGGGCAGAGAAATGACTGCCCCGAATTCTTGCACGGATGGGGCTGACATAGCCTTCTTTCTGTTGGGAGGGGCTCATCTTCGAGGCTAACTAGAATTAGAAAAGAGACCAGAGATTCCACAATGGGGTCAATCTCCATATCTTTGCCCCTAGACTGTAGTCTAGCTCTTTCCTATGGTTTGTAATTCAGGAGCTGGCACTTAGGGATTTTGCTAATGGTTATGTTGATTTCTTCTACCCCCACTTTCTTGTGTGGGTCTAATTCTAATCTTATTTTGCATTATATCTCCTCTATCATCACTAACAGGAGATTCATTTTGACCTTGGAGGGTGTTAATGATTGACACTAGTCTGGCCAGTGATTTGGAGTGTGATCATGCAGAGGACTTTCAACTGTCTCCCCACACCCTCATCATCGATAAGTGACTGCAGTTCAGATGTGGTAAGTCTGGAAGCTGTAACCTCTTGGAAGAGTGTGTTGTCCCTCCAGACATCCTGGTGAGAATGTGTTGCTCTCACTGGTTGAGAAGGGTGGCAAGGCGCAGACGCTGTACTTTCAGATACCACATGCATTTAAATCAGAAAAAAAGATCACATCCTCTGTGCTCTAAAACTGGTACTTAGTTACAAGTGAAATGATATGAAGTCTTTGATTTTCTTCAAATTAACATGGAGTGAAGAAAAGCTGTTTGTTGAAACTGGGGAAATGTGTATGTGAGGGTTTATTACACTACGCAGACTACTCTAGTATTTACTTGAGAGTTTTGATAATGAAACATTTTAAGATGTTGATGTAGTAAATTCACATTATTGTATTTTACACAGTTACTCTTGCACAGCCAGGTTTTGACTTGTGCTTATTTGGTAAGTCTGCCCTGCTGTGCCTCAATGAATTGGCAGACCTATTGTCTCATAGTAGTGATGTCGTTCTAGAGTTGATGGATTTGAGAGCGGAGCGGGGTCCTTAGGTTCACCCTGGGAAAGTTTTCACCAGAGCTCCCTTCGACGGCACGTGGCAAGTTTCTCTACGAGGCAAAGACTCAGTTGTAAAGAACAGGTTTATTAGGAAAAGGGTCAACGAAGCATAGGACACTTGCACAGACACAAGCGGGCAGAAAGAGCTGCCCCGCTGAGGGACAAGTTTGCTAAGAGAGGCCTGCATGGTGCAGGTCACGGGCAGACAGGCAGGCGCTGCCCTGCAGAGAGATAGTTGGTAAAGGAAAGCACCTGCATAGGCACAGGTGGGCAGAGAAATGGCTGCCCTGAGTTCCTGCCGGGATGGTGCTGATAAAACCTTCATTCAGTTGGGAGGGGGCTCATCCTGTAGAATGGCTGTCTGTTTACTGGCTGGTTAGGAAAGAGACCAGGAGATTCTACAATGGGCTCAATCTCCATATCCTTGGCCCTAGAGACTGCTGTCTAGCGCCTACCCATGCTCTGCAACCCAGGAGCCAGGTGCCAATGGTTATGTTGATTTCTTCTACCCCCACTTCCTTGTGTGGGTCTAGTTCTAATCTTATTTTGGGTTGTATCTCCTCCATCAGTAGCTCAAACATTGTAGGCACATGACATTGATGTGCTATATGAATGATGAATAAATGAATTAATAAAAATGCCAATGCCCATCTTTGAGGGAGAAGCATTTGGCCAGTGTGGGGAGGTTCTCCATGCCTGCTGCTGTTTTGCTAGTCATGTTTGGAAAGTGAAAGGTTTGCAACTCAGGAGTTCAATGTTATGGCGTTGGCAGATTGGATACCCTTACCCCACGGAAACAACTAAAGTGCATTATCCCTTCCTTTTTGAGGCCTCAGATTCCACAAAGGTCTCATTATTTGGTGTTTTCTACTTTTTTTACACGTTGGAAAGGTAGGAAAAGCCTGGAGTAATTTCTTCCGTGTTTGACATACATGTTGAGGCTTAATAAAGGCTGCCCGGGGCAAAACAGAACAGCGTTTTATGGCTGAGTTGATAGAATGGGCAGGCTACGCACACTTTTAAAAAATAAATACATTGCTGTGAAATGAACTGTCAGAGGCCCCAGGCTTTGGAAGCCTGGAGCCATCAAGGAGCAGATGCCTTGGTCCTGAGGAGCGGCAGTGAATGAAGTGTTAGGCCGTCGCGGACACCAGAGGACAGGAGACAGAGTAGGGTATAGAGTTTATTAGCTCAGCTGAGGACCCTTGAGCCAAAGGGACTCAAAGGCCCCGTTTTGGTTTTACACACAGCTTATATACTTTCTTAACCATACTAGTCATGTTTATCCATACCATTACCCTATCCTAAGGAAAACATACATTATCCTTATCTTAAGCAAAGCAGATGTACAGAAGCAAATGTAGCAGTTAGGATCTCTGGTGCCATCCCGAGCTTTGGTGGGCTTTTTCTGGGCCGTTAATCTTTAGGTGGCCTTTTTCCCAGGCCTATGGATGTCTTAATTGCCCTTCAGAAGGTTGATGCCTGATGTTTCCTGGCAATTTGATCCACACAGTCGTTCACTGATATAGTTTCCTACTACAAGGCCCATTTCCCCTTGGTCATTTGAGTCTTATTGAGTGTTTACCTGGTGGCCTTTTAAAAGCACAGTATAGACTGTGGTGTATGTTTGGCCACCAGTTATGTTTATTGAACATAGTAAAAAAGGATGTGTGAATAGAATTCAAGTTTTTATCTCTAGTTCAGACCCCTGCCCTCCCTAGATGACACAGACTGTCTTAACATTGTCAAAACTAGACAGGAAAATTGACCTTAAAAGCAATGCTCAATTCGTGGAAGAGTGAACATGGAAACCAATTGTGTTGACCCACACACTCGTGTTAATTCCCTGATCCTTAATCTGCTCTGTCCTGATGCTTATGGTTGTTTTGCATTTTAGTGCTCTAGGAACTTAATCTGGCATTTTTAATAGTCTCTGCTGGGATAGAAAGATGCAAGAGACAAGGTCCTGTCCTCAAGCCTACTTCATGCCTCTGTGTGTGTATGTGCACATGCGTTTGCATCACTCTGAGTGTGAGTTTGTGTATAGATGTCTGTGTGTCTCCGTGTAAGTGTGCATTTGGCTCTCTGGAGAGAGCCAGAGAAGCAAACTTGGGGAGGAAGTGAGATCCGGAGAGATGAATTCAGCTATCAAGTTGTTCCCTCCCTGGGTGATGTCTAGGGCTGGTCCCATGTTATGAAACAAGTGGAGAGACTGGATAAGTGACACTCCACTGAAGCTTCTAGAACAGTGCTGGCACTTTAAAATCTTCTAGGGCCATATTAAAAAAGTTAAACAAAAACCAAACTGCTCTCCCGCCGGCCTGTGACTATGCAGGCCCCTCTTCTCACAAACCTTTTCCTCTGCAAAGCAGCAGCAGCAGCAGCAGCAGTTCTCTGCCTGCCCGTGTCTAGGCAGGTGCCTCCTTCCTTTCTCCCTTTCCTACTAAACCTTTCCTGTTAAAACGTAAAAAAACAAAAATACAGGTGAAAATCACTATAAAATTACTGAGATCATTTACCTTCTGGGGGCCTGTCTTGGAAGTGAACAAGCATTTGCTACCCCCGCACCTGTCCCCCTGTCCGCTTCAGGCGCTCCGCAGGTGCGAGTGGTAGTGGCTACACGTGCATAGGTGATGCCGTTTAAATGACTGGTCTCTCAGAGAAGCATTAACAAGTTTGTCTTCTCCCATCTCTTGCAATTCCTCCCTCCCACTCCCTGCCTTGTTTAACAGGTTTGTCTTCTTGCATTCCAAGGAAAAGGGAGTTAAACAGCAGTTGTTGAAAAAAGCAAGCTGGCACCCACCAGTCTCCATGCCAATCCCTTTCCCCCTTCCTTTTGTAGACCCTTGCCCATCTCCCTTTTTCCCCTCTGTATAAATAACTCTGCCAAAGAGCAGGACACAAGTCTGCTGCCCTCTTCAGTTTGTCGACAAATTAAACTACTTTTCTTCTCCTCACGCTGTTTCCTTTTATTGACTAAGGGAAACTGAGGCTGGCGCTCACTATCACAGGGCTGCCCCAGCGCTTGGCTGCTCCCGTGCAGGTATCCCGGCTCCAGAAACCCGCTTTGGAATCAGGATCTTTAACAAAGTCATTGAATTCTCATATGAGTCGCCTGGCCACTGGAAAAACTTGTTACCTGAGGTGACACACCCTTCCCTATCATGTTTATGCTGGGCATGGCCTTATCAATGGCTCATAAACCCACCCCTCATAATCAGACTGCAGATCTGAATTAGGTTTTCTCAGTCAGAAGGTTGACCTATTTTATCAAAAAATGAAAGGCAGGCTCAAGGTGAGAAGCGGCAAATTTTTACTGAAAGATTCAGTGATTGATACATCCTGGCTTGTGTTTTGAGAAGAAAGAAGGGATGAGAAGGAGGGGATCTGGCTAGTTTCTCATTCATGATTTTTTTTTTTTATCTTGTCATAGTCCTTCCCTGGGGGCCTTCAGGGCACACCTTCACCTTCAAGGGACCTCACGCTTGGTTTAATGCTCTGCGGCCACAGTAGAGTCATTTAAAAAAAAAGATTTATTAATTTATGCATATAAGAACTGGGGTGTAGGCAGGAGGTGCGGGGGTGGGAGTGTTGAGAGGACTCACCAGAGACAGTGGGGAGCAGAACAGGTGGATCTACTGAAATACACTGCTGAGGGGAGCAGCGGGCGAGACAGGAGAGGTCTGCTGCACCATGTGGGTCAGCTCCCTGGCCGGGGATCGAACTCTTGCCGCAGTGGCTGTCAATAGCTTGATAGTGCTGAGACTAACCCCTGCGTCACCTGGAAAGCCTCAGTGGAGACATTCTTAATGATTTTTGAACAAGGGTGTCCACTTTTTATTTTGCACTGGGTCCTCCAAATGATGTAGCTAGTCCAGTCCTCCTTTGGGGGTGGACTTAATGTCCACCTGCAGCTCTGAGAAAGTCGCTGGATCAGCTAAGTTGGGGGAGGAATTGATGCTCTTTCACTTTCACACTCACAAATTCTCTATTGCCTAAGAAACAGGAGTTAACCCAGGCCTTTGTGGGAGTCGGGCTTACACTGCATTAGCTGATGTCCTAAAGCCCATGCCAAGAAAGGTTAAATGCTGTAGCTATATAACAAACACCACTCACCTTGGGGCAAAGAGTGTTTCTAAATCAACAGGTATCAGTGGCCCCACCCTCCCAGCCCTCTGCCAGGTTTACTGTTATCTGCTGTTTGAATAGCGTTTGTTCACCTGGGCAGTGCCCATGAATCAGCTGGGGCCCTTCACATTGAGAGTTTGATATGGGTGAGAGGTAAAATGTTAACTGGCTTCTATTTTGTCAAAAAATTTTAATAAAGTATAAAGGTATCTTGGTAAGTTTAGTGTTTAGACCTGCAGTCAAATGCTTTCAACCAAATCAAAGCATTGAAACCTAAGAAAGTAGGTTAATTTTAAGCCTAATCTATATGGTACCCTTTGTATTGCCTTAAATCCAAAGTTTCATGGGAAGATCAGCAACCTGGGCATCGACTGGGAGTTGGTTAGAAATGCAGATCTCAGACCCGCTGGGTAAGAGCCCACATCTTCAAAGGATCTGCAGGTGATTTGCGCGCTTACCAAACTACATTGAGAAATGTTGTCATCACAGACTTGGTAGTTGACTGGCTTGGCTGCTGTGTATGATGGGCCTGGGGTAAACACACTTTCAGATTAGTGCGTGAGCCCTCCTGGAGATTTAGGAGGCAGCAGAGCTTCTCTTAAGTGTGTCCCCAGATGGCAACATCAACACCATGTAGGAACTTGTTACAAATACAAAATTCAGGCCCCTGAATTGGAGATGGGGGCAGAGCCATCTGTCTTAAATCTTCCAGGTGACTCTGCCACAAGGCAGAGTTTGAGAACCACTCTGGACAGGCCCGGAGGTCGGGAGCCAGGGGCAGTTTCATCTGTGTGTGCATTTTGGCTGTGAATGCTTCATTCTGTCAAGCGGAGCCCAAAGCTAAATCAGACGTATCACGAGGCACCGATTCTAACTTGGAAAGAAGTCCTGACCTCTGGCCCATTTAACTTAGTTGAAATGTATTTTTATTGCAGATGATCTGAATTAGGAAAGTGGAGAGAAAGAAACTAAATGGTCGAAAAACTAATTTGGGATTCATGAAGCAGGAACGTGGAGAGTGGTCCACACTGTTTGGGTAGAAGGTGGAAGCTTCATGGGGCTCACCTGGAGAAATCCTTCAATTGTTTCTCGCCTCAAAGTGGCAAGCCGGGTGCTCTTCATTCAGAGCTCCTCGAGCGTCTGTTCCAAGAGGTCGACACTGTGATCGGCAGTGGGGTTCAGGGGCGACCAAGACTCTCCATGATGCCAAGGAGGCTGCAGCCCAGCTGAGAATCGGATCAATCGATCAGCCATTAGACACCAGTAAGTGCTCGTGAGAATTTTAGGAAGGTGGAGGATTCATTCCCTGGTCAAGGACGGTGAAAGGGAGCCAGTGAGGTGACCTGGAGCTGGTCACACACCCATGCAGCCTTCAAGGGAGGCAGCCGGGGGCAGCGACACGGCTGGCCAGGCGTCCTGAGTGCAGTGATGAGTGACCTGTGGGTAAGTGACATGCGATGAACCGGGAATTAACTCACGCGTCCCACAAACATTATTCATGGTCCACTGTGTGCAGGAGACTGTTCTAGGTGACAGGGTACTTCAGTAAGAAAAATAGAAAAAGGTTTCTATTTATGAAACAGTTCATACTAGTGAGAATTGTTTCTAGAGGGGTTGTTTGTGTCAATCAATTGTATGGCTACATTCCACTGTATCATTAAATCTAGAGGGATGCAAACAAAAAATTATACAAGTAAATTACATAAACAATAAGATAATGTGATATACTAGAAAGGTAGAATAATGGAAACAGGAGGTGGGATTGGAATAGGAATACTGTGTCTTCATCTTCCACAAGAGGAATTTAGAGCTTTCGTGTTGTAAATGGAATAATCAAGAAATAGTAGTATAAGCATGTTTTTCAAAAACATGCAGTTTAGTGCTGAAAGAAATAGTTAAAAGATTTGGAGAGGAAGATTCAGGAGACCAGGGACAGCTCTTGTTTGGTATGATCTTTGCAGAATATTTGATAGTCCATTCATTCATTCACTCATTCATTAGCTCACTCATTCACTAATGCTATAAATACTACAAGTGTGTGCCAGGCCCGGCAGAAGGCACTGGGGGTATACTAGTAAAAAAGACAACAAGTTTTTGCTCTGTGGAATTTAGATTCAAGGAAAGGGACTTGAGGTCGAGAGCGTGTCAGAGGCTGATCTGTGCTATGGAGAAAGATGAAGGGGCGTGTGTGGGGTGTGGGGCCTGAGGGCGAACTTGTGTAGAGTCATCGAGACAGCTTCGCCAGATGGGTGATGTTTGAACAGAAACCTGGAAGTTTGTGGAGAGGGCCCATCCAGGTGCAAAGTCTGCAGGTGTGGGCAGGGTGGGGTGAGGGTGGGGTGTGGGCAGAGCAGGAGCTGAGGGGTGGGAAAGGCTGCAGAGGGGACTGCAATGCCGTGCCCATGGGGTTGTTTGGCAAGGACTCTGGCTTTTCCCTTCGTCATGTGGGAAGCACTTGGGCTTTCATTCATGGAGTAATCAATCCCCCATATCTTTAAAAAGAGAGATAGAGACCTCATTTTATAAATACTGATTTTAAATTAATAGAACAGATAGAGACTTCAAATATACTTTTTTAAAGGTTTCTTTTTCTTTACAATACTTACTTGAAAGGGGGAAAGTTGTTTCCATGGTAACACATGAGTGTGTGTGTGTGTGTGTGTGCACACATCTGAATGCAAAGAAATGAAAATAAAAGCTAAAGAACAGACTTCTTGTGATGATGCCATGTGAGACCCCCAAGGCCTCCAAAGGGGGATCAGAAGCTTAGGCACCCAGTTGCCCAGGTGGTATCTGGGTAACTGGGGCTGCCTGTCATTCATGTGTCACCCATCTAGCCATCCTTCCACCCAACCATCTGATTATCAGAAATTCTGAAAGCCTAGTGCCGTCCAGCTACAGGTAGGAGTAAGCCCTCCCCCCAGCCCCTGCTGCCTCTGGAGGACTCAGTCTGGACAGAGAGGCTGGTTTCAGGCTTGCAGCTGGATTACACGGGAGCATCTGGCGGAAGTGGGGAGAGGGGGTGACTCAAGCCGTCACTGAAACACAGTATTGTGCAACAGATGCCGTGGACACCGAGACAGGAGAGTGCCTTTCAAGCCTGGTCACAGACTTTGTCTTTATCCCATGATCGTGGAATGGTTTTCTGATGTCTAGTTTGTAGGAACATTGATCATGAGAGCAAGGTGTGAGGGGCACTTCACTGGAAATGAACAGATTCATTCATTCTTGTGATGGGACCACAGGCCCTTTCCCTTAGTGCCCGAGCAGCCTTGAGCTCACTGATGAAATCTCATTCCTGAAACTTGAAGTCTGAGGGCTGGGCCTTGGAGTGAGTGTCTCAGGTGCAGTAACTCAGGGCGGCTTACCTGGGACTATTCTGTCCCTTGTGCTCACTGTTGGTACAAGGGTGTGAGTGTGTCCCACGGCCTCAGCCTAACACTGACAACCTCATAAGGAAGCACACGGTAGCACCCAGCTGTATAGCAGAGAAGGAGGGGCCCAAATAACCCAAACTTGAATCCAGGGCTATGAAGGGACTTAGGTGAGGTTTGGACACAGAGCAAGTACACAGTTGGTGGTTAATAAGTGAGCGAGCGATCACACATGGCGTCCAATGTATGGGCTGTAAAGAGGAAGAAATGTCTCTTTATTTTCTTACAAATCCTTCCAGTTTTTTTCAATGTCTGCTCCCAATTAAAATGTATGTGGCCACATTCTGTCATGAAAATAAGGAGTTTGATTGCATGTTTCTGGAGGTAAATAAACATGAACGAGCCTTTTCATGGAAAGAGCCCAGGACTTGGCTCAGGAGACAAAGCTTTATGTTCTCTGGGTTCCTGTGGCCAAGTTTCTTTACCTTTCTAGAAATTATATCATTGAAGAAAATATGAATCCTCTGGACTCTGAAGTTCTTGATTCCATGTTTTGACTTCGAATAAGTATTTCTTGCCCTCGTGCTCCCTCTGCTGTATGATTGGGTTTCTGAACTGCGCTTGTGATGTAGAGCGGTAGGATTTTCTTTTCTTTTCCTGTACTTAAATCCTCCCCAAGTTAATATTGAATTATAATTAGACTCAAGAGAAATCCTTCCACCCAGAGGCTCCCAAAGCGCTGCCCAGCGGGCTCTCCCGGCTCCTGGCGGGACGCATTTTCCGCGCGTTCAGTGTGTTCCCGAGGGTGGCGCTCGGCCCCAGGGCTACCCAGCCTAGAAAGCAGAAGCCGTGGTTATTAACCACGGACAGTTGCCTTAAAGCACCATGGACATTTTAATTGAACTTTGAATAAAACCCTTGGCCAGTATTCTTTTCAATTGAGAAATCAAGTTCTGTGTTCATTGTTAAAGGAACTTGTATTCTATAGAGGCTGCAGTTTTATTTTAACGGGAAGGGAGTCTCAAAGGGGAAAAGTGGAAACGTGGTGAGCGCATTTTGCTGGTCATTCTCTAGTACTGAGAAGTTGGACAACCACTGAGAGTTAAAGTTGCCTCCATGCTTAGAGCATGAGTCGCGAATGTTCGCTATCGATTCTTTCTCGTCCTTGCCCCACCTGATCTTGGACAGGGAAAAAGAAGATTGTTGCCTCTGTGGACAGCAGGGGGCGCTCTTGCTCTTTGTAGCTACTCAAGGCCCAAGCAACCCCTCCCTGACCCCCAGCCAAACCTAAGGCTGAGTCACCATTCCTGTGCTTCTCAATGGGTCCAAAAAGGCATTTTGCAAACAATAGCGTCACTTCTTGGTGAGCTACAGCTGACCAGTCATCCTGAAAAGTGTTTGGGAGACTCAGCAATCTTGCCATCCTAACTAACTGTGCATTGCCTGAGGGAAAAGCCCTTTTCACTCTTTCAAAGTTATTCCACTGGTTCTAAACTCTTCTGGTGTTCTTCAAATTAGCCACGTTAGTGTTTGGTGATAGGTGAAGGGTGAAGACCCTGCCAGGGAAAGGTTCAATGGTCTGTCCCCTTGCCCTCCTCCCTGTTCCTGCTGTCATTTAACTCACTTTTTCCTGGCCCAATAGCTATAGTCATCTGGCGGATTTCTCTGTGAAGGGCAGATTGTAAATATTTTAGGCAGCTGGGCCAGTGAGCCTCTCTCAGTCACTCTGCACTGCCACTGGCCCCCCAAAGCTGACAACACGCACATGAGTCCCTGTGGCCTCATCCTCGGGAAATTTTTTCATACTTTGGCTAACTCCGACCTCTGGGTGTCTGCAGGGATTCAAAGCCAAAGCCAAAAACCAGTCGCTGTCTTCCATATGTCTGCTGTTTTATATTTTTGCCTAACCCAGGTGAAGGTAACAAGAAGATAATGGAATCTGAATGTCCCCCTGACCCTGCTCCCAGTTCTGAGGGCCTTCTAGTCCCTATAGCACCCCCGCTGGTGGCAGTGCTCGCAGCTTTGTCTCCCCCTGTCACAGAGGCCATGGCCCCCAAGAGCAGAGAGGATGATAAAAGCCCACGGGGGTTTTTAAAGTAGATAACCCAGTGGTTTAGAAACCAGTGCTGCTGGAACTGTGAACTTTTCATCTTTCCATTCACAGTGTCGCTTAATCCATGTTTTAAAAGGGAGAAGCCACAGTATAAAGTAACAGGCTCTGACTGGCCTGAAGTATCCCAGGAGAATCTGGTTTAAAATTTTTCTAGGAGCTGGTCCAAGAACATTTTTCATTGTGCCTTTTGATTTGTTGAAAGCTGCACCAGGTTCTTGGATGCCTTGGACTCAAAGATGCCAATGAGGATTTAGTGCTGAGAACCAGCCGGAGCAGGGAGTGTGAGGGTGGGAGGCAGGGGCGAGTCGCCCGCTGCCCGAGCCCCCAGGCCCCCCTGGACTTCTGCTGTGAGTGAATTCTTCTCTTCCTGAGTTTGAGTGGGCTTGGGGGAAACTGAGGCAAGCTGCTTGCTGCCTGCAGTCTTCCAGCCCCCTTAGCCTCTTGTTCTTTCCTCCAATTCTGACAGCAGGAGGCTCATGCCCTGTTGCCTCCCCTAAAAGGAACATTTATCTGGGGGCTCACTACAGAGGGAAGGTAATGGGAAGCAGCCAAGGGAGGCAGCCCTGGAGGCGCTTCTGTAGCCAGACCTTCTGTAAAGGTCAGAGGTCATATGAAGACATCAGCTCGATGCTGAGGGGCAGGAAACAATTGTCTGACTTGTCCCCGAGCCTCCCTCTGCTGTCCCCAAGCCCAAACAAGCACATTTGGATTTCATTTGGGTCCTTTAAGAGTGGCAGAGGCCACTTAGAAAGTTTTATTTCTGAAGGATTATGGGAGTGATTTCTCCCCCTTAAACACCTCTCATGGGAGAAATGGGGGGTCGAATCATAGTCCAAGCACCAGGAAGACCCTGGAAGAACATTTTCACGGACCCAAGCCTGAACCCCCAGCACCACTTCCCCCTTTCTTGCCCCCCCATCCCAGCTGTCTGTGGGTGCCTGTCACCCAGCCTGTCCAGTCTGGACCCCGTGATGCTCTCTGGCTTGCCCAGAGGTGCAGCCCGCCCCCCCCCCCCCAGCTTCCTTCTGTCAGCTGCCAGGAGATCCTTGGTGTTTGCAGGGTGCTGTGGCTTGAACTCTGCCTGCTGTGAAAATAATCCACAAGCACGGGATCGTCACCGGGGCTTATTTCTCCCTTCTGTTCCCTGTCACAGGGGAGAGACCGAATCTGAGCATCTGGTACCCCAAGGCAGCTCCAGCGCGGCAGGCACAGGACCTGGCCTGGCCTCTGACCTCTGGTTGACAGAGGGGAGTGTGTGAGTGTGTGAGTGTGAGTGTGTGTGAGTGTGAGTGTGTGTGAGTGTGTGTGAATGAGATCATCTCCTCCCTTGGTCATTTTGGCCTTGGCTTCATCCCCTAGTGGTGGGGGTAGAGGAGGAAGACAGATGTCACCTGTAGAGATGCCCCTTCCAGAACCTTCCCACCACCTAGCATTGTAGAGGGGAGAAGGGACGGGGAGAGGTGCAGTCACCTGTGTCCCCAGCACTAGAGCCACTAGTGGCTCAGCCTCCGGGTCGTGCAGGCAAGAGGATGCCGCCGCCTCCTTCCTGGCTGTAGCGGTGCCTGTGTGACCTCTCAGCCCTCAGCGCGGGTGAATTCTTGACCTTTGGTGACTCTTCTCCTGGTGTGGAGGCTAGCCCTTTCTTTATGGAACTAAAAACTAAATGAATTTCAAATTTCCAACACTTCCCCAAACAGTTGTAATAATGTTTTCTCGGAATGCCCTCTTTCAGCTGCCAGGTGATGATTATTTTCGGAGACACTAATGACAACCCAGCGTGATGTCTACAAAGCCGCATATTAAGGCACCTTGCAGGGCAAACCTGCCATTCAGGTCGTGCCTACTGCCACCCTCTGGGAAAACAAGCCGGGTGCCGGGAAGGCCTGTGCTAAGGCCGGCTGCCAGGGGTGTGCAGCCAACCCCAGGGGCTGAGTCCGGAGCGGGCAAAGGGGTCCTGCGGGCCTTCTGAAGTTTTTGTTGAGTGTGAGAGAAAACTTCAAGAAGGTGGAAAGAACTTATCAGAAGAGACATGTTTTTTTTGTCTTTTAGCTTGATCAATTGCCTTATCATATTACCAGCAAAGGTATTAATTATTTTGATTACTTACCTTGATTATGGGTGACAGGAATTGCAGTTGGGCAAAGGGACTATTTTGTGTACTTTAATTTTCTTCTCTGAAGTTCTGCCTTCAGGGATGTCCTCATTTTGTCTTCCTCGTGGTGACTGACTTTAGAGTTGGCACATGTCAGGAGCTTGATAAATAGTCTTGATTGGTTCTTCATTCCAACTCTGATGGGGATTTCTTAAAAACGAAGACTGGTGGGCCTCCCCGGTGGCGCAGCGGTTGGGCACTGTGCCAGGTTAAATGTATGAGGTTAAGATTTGAGAAGCACTAATACATGCACACACACATACCATATATGTACATGTATAAATATGTGTATGTATATGACTTGGGGCTAGATGTTGACCCAAAACTACTGCTCCCTGGAGTTCTGGGTACAGCAAATATCCAATATCTTTTTTTTTTTCAGAATGTGAAGCTATTTTATTTTTTTTTGGTATTTTTTTATTGTTATTTATGTCTTTTACATTTTGTATTCCCCTTGGGCAACCCACCACCAATTCACCCGTGATCCATCTCCATGGTCCCCCATATTCTCCTCTCTTCCATTTTGTGCCCTTATCCTCCCCTCTTCTCCCCCTTCCCCCCCACCGCTGAGTGTCTCTCTCCCACCCGGCCTCCCTATAGTCCTGTTATAAGTGAAACCATTCGATATTTTTCTTTTTCTTTCTGGCTTATTTCACTGAGTATGAAATATCCAATATCTTTTTGTTGTAACACTCTGGATAGAATCTTGGCAACTGAAATATGGCTCTTGGACTTAGTTTATATAACCATGGCCCATCTATCAGCACCATCTTCTCCTCATCCTTATCTTTCTTTCTTGTTTTCTGGGCATATAGGGAGATACAGTTTTGATGGAAACTAGAAGTGAGTCTAAGATCTATCTTGACAGACTAAGGAATGTGGTCCTTTAGGTTGGGAACTTGCTAGGTACTTTCCTGGTGTTGACTGAGAGAGTTTTAGGCTAAGGTGATGGCAAGTTAAGAAAAAACTCTTCTGTGGACAGAGGATTTGGGTAATGGGAAGGTAGCTGTTGGTCATAAAAATCTGTCTCTCCCTGGTCCTGGGTATGTATTTCTGACTCAGGTGGATTATTCTAGCACCATGGCAATTGTGCTAAAATAGTTCTAGCACAATAGAACTCATCCCTGGGTTCTGAGCTTGCACAAAAACCATCAGGAAGAGTTCATCAAAACGTGTTGCCAGGTTTAGGTTTTCCACAGCTCTTTAACACTCGTTGTGACTTAGAGCAACAGTGGAAAGAGCAAGTACGCTGGGTACAGATTCTCTTTCCATCCCCTTTAGCCACATGACCACAGGTAAATTAATTGATTCCATTAGTCAAGCAAAATGAAGCTAAGTAACCTGGTAAGGTTGTGATACATGTAAAATGAGATTATGAATTGAAGGCCCTGTCGAGAATAGTTGTTTTTGCCAACATTTCTTGTAGCATACGTGTGTGTATGTATCACTCGTGTGGGTTGTGTATGCATACTTTTAAAATTAGCATAAATTGACTTATAGTTTTTAGTAGATGACTCACAATTTTATTAGATAGCTCCTAATTTAAATTTCAAAGAGAAGTTTTGGTGAGTAGGACAGTCCTTGTGCTGTGATGACTAACACACACACACATACTCATTCACACTCACACACACACATACACACACTCACATACAAGTTCTTTAGTAAACTCCTAAGCAGGTTAGGTCATCACCTGTGAAGTGTGTCAGGGCCTCTGCTTGTCCTTTTCACACAATCTCCCTGCAGATACATTTTAGAAACTCTCTAATCCCTTCAAAAAGACAGTGACATGGAGATGTGGTAATAGACTAAATGGGATGGGGAAGGAGTCACACGCATGGTGATGGATCAGGCATATGCTAAGTCAGAGAAATCAACTCTGGTTATGACACAAAAATAACCATCAGGACACTTCAGGGGATCGGCATAAACACTCCAAATCATAAAAATACTTCTTGATTAAAGGCCAACACGAGTATACCTACAACGAATGAGTAATATTCCAGGGTCTTAAGGACTTAAGGTCCTAAATATTATAACCCAATAGTTACCTTCATCTTAACCTGTGAAGGCCTTAGAGCTTCCTGCTTAAGGAGAACATGACTTATCTATGTTGAAAATAGGTCACCTTTCAGCGAAACTCTTGATCTGTGTGATACTGTTAGCATAAATATTTACAGAGAATTTGCTTTTGTTAATGTCCCTGGAATGAGGAACTTAAAGACAGAGTGAAAAGGAATCAAAACTCAAAGATAGGAAGTAGGATTGACCTCGATAGCTCAGTATACCTAGTGAAGGGCTGGGGTGCCCTTCTCTCTGAGTTGAAGTTATGCTGTGTGGTCCCCAGTTGTGAAGAAGCAGAGGGGGGGCTGTGATGTTCAGGGGTGGTGGCCTTGCTCCCTGACCTCTCTGAAGAGGGAAGACTTGACTTTTCTCTTGGAAGCTCTGGTGGTGTTCATGTGTGGTTATTGGAACAGAACTTCTGTGAAGGTCCACTTCAGTCTTAAAATGACAAAACTCCAGGTCAAAAGTTTGGTGGGAATCTAGGCTTCAATCAAATATTGTTGCTGAGTAAATAATAAGATCTTTCTATTGAAATGGCCCTAAAATGGCCCTAAAACTTACCGGCTTAAAACAACCACTATTTTATCCGTTCATAATTCTGTGGATTTTTGACTCACAATCCTGGCAATGACTTGTTTCTGCTCCACGAAGTCTGAGGTCTCAGTGGGGTTGGCCAGAGTGGCTGGGAATTAGCTGGGATGGCTTGACCAGAGTTCTATGTTATGATGGTTGGCTGGGTTCCTCAGTTTTCTTTATGTGGTTTCTCCATGAGCTTGGACTCCTTCACAGAATGGTGGTCTTGGGGAAACTGAACTTCTTATATGGTAGTTGCATTCTTAGTTGGAGCATTCCAGGAGGATTGCCCCGAAGGGCAAGTATCTAGTAAGCCTCTGTTTGTGTCACACTTGGAATGTTCTGTGGGCTAAATCAAGTCACATGTCTGACAGCCAGAGAAAATGCGGCAGGAACTATGAGGGACATGAGCACTGGTGGTGTGGATTCACTGGGGCCACTGATATCTACTGGATACCCAGAAAGCAATACCATTATTTTGTATCTGTCTTGTAGTATAAAGACTAACTACATATGTTTATAAATTTATACATCTGTGGTACAGTATTGCTCCATGTCCATAAAAGGTATTTTTGGAATTATTTAAAAAAATGTACAATTAACTTAATTTTTTTAGATTGATTTATTTATGCATACAAGAGCTGGGGTGTAGGCCAGAGGTGTGGGGGATGGTGGTGAGAGGATTCACCAGAGACAGAGTGGGGAGCAGAACAGGCAGACTGACTGAAATAAACTGCTGAGGGGAACAGCGGGCGAGATAGGAGAGGTCTGCTGCGCCATGTGGGAAGCTCCCTGGCTGGGGATCAAACGCAGGCCATTGTGGTGATAGCACTGAGAACTAACCCACAGGCCACCAGGGAGGCCCAGCCTTCAGAAATCTTGATTAAACTGATGTATAACATGGCCTAGGTGTTGGAATTTTAAAATCTCTTTAGGTGATCCAGAAGAGCAGCCAAGTTTGAGTGTCCCTGTGCTAAAGAAACTTTCTCAAATTCTTTTCCCACCATAATTCCAGTCCTTGCTTTCTTTTCAGCTTACTGGTTTTTCCTCCCAGGCGGCATACACTTGCCACATCCCTTAATAATGAATTTTTATGAAATTTAGTTCCCGATTTCACACATGATTAACAGGGTAGGTGTGTAAAAACAATAGTGAAAAAGCAAACATTTAATAGAGACATGTATTTGATTGGATTGAAAAATCTGAACTGGATCTATCTTCCCACCATGGAGTGGAACTGATGGGAAATAGGTTGACGTAAATCCCAAAGCAATACTTTGTATTTTTCTTGATTAGTCAGCTATTTGTTTTACTGGGTTTTGGGATAATGGAATAATTGTTATTTAATCAAAGTATTTCTATAATGAAAACAATAGAATTTATTACACCAGCTCCTCTATGTGGGTTGGGTGTGTGTTGGTCAAAACCAAATGCAAATGAAAACTTCTTTGGGGGCCTCCCCGGTGGCGCAGCGGTTAAGCGCTGCGCTGTGGAACTGTTGGCAGCGGCAACGCGAGTTCGACGCCTGGCCGGGGAGAATCCCACATGGCACGGCAGACCCCTCCTGCCTCGCCCGCTGCTCCCCTCAGCAGTGTACTTCTGATCTGCCTGTTCTGCTACCCGCTCTGTCTCTGGTGAACCCTCTCGCCGCCCCACAGCTCTGGCTTGTACTCCAGCTTGTATGTATAAATAAAAAATAAATCTTTAAAAAAAAAAAAAAGAAAAGAAAACTTCTTTGGTTGCTAGCTCTTCGGAACACACAGTTACTAATCAATTTGTAATGGGTATTTTGCAAGATTTTGTGCTGCTTTAGATGTGGGAGAGAGGTTATTTTATGTTTCCTTAGCTCATGCACATGCAATTGTCTCATTATTCAGGGTTTAATTTAAGTTTAAACATGGTTTCATTTCCTCTCCCTTTTTCTTTCAGTAAACCAGAGAGGTTCTAGTTTGAATGTTTGTGCTTCCACAGGTGTGTTGAAATCCTAGCCCCTGAGGGTAATAGCATTGGGAGGCCTATGGGAGGTTTTTAGTTCGTGAAGTTTCATTTCTCACAAAGGGGGTTCATGCTCTTATATAAGAAACCCCACATCGCTCCTTAGCTTCTTCCACTGTGAGGAGAGGTGTTGGCTATGAACTAGGAAGTGGGTGGTCACCAGAAGGTGGCCATCTGGTGCCTTCACCTTGGCCTTCTCAGCCTTCAGCCTTCAGAAGGCCTTCAGCCTTCTCAGCTGGTGAGAAATAAGTTTATGTTGTTCATAAGCCACCAGTGTGTGGTGCAACATTATAATGCTGACTTCATGGACATGTGTATTTTCATCTCCTTTTCTCCTGCATCGGTCCTCTGCACCGGCTTGGGGGGCTGCTTATACCCTGTGACTTGAGAAAGTGGCATCTCCTCCAGAGCACTGAGGGCCCAGTTCCCAGGCTGTAGCCCTTCCCACCGCTCAGTGTAGCAGTCTGGATATGAATAGTTGCAATTCAGGTCATAAACAAGTCATTCAATCTTGTAGGGTTTTCATAATTTATCTGTAACAAGGGATTTTTTCTAAGTTTCCCTTTCCATTTTTAATCTTCTAAAGGTTTTTCAGGTTTATTTTAGTTTTTTTTTTTTTTTAATGTGAGTTGGACTAGTATTTGATCACCTCACTTTCCCTGTGAGGATCTCTGGGGTCCTCTTTCTCTGCTTTTCCCCCTTTCTGCTGGTGCAAGTCTGGAGCTTCATGAGCCTTCTTGTTGCTAGAACCATAGTTCTGCCCAGTGTTTGGCTTCTGTGACTGTGATGGAAGCATTTGGTTCCTTCTGGAACGTTCACAGACAATGCTCTGAGGATCACTCTTTAGGAAGTGACCTTGAGGTCCAGTCTTAACTTATGTTATTACCAAAAAAAACACACGATGCAGAATCGTGGAGTTTTATTGGATACACAAGGATGGGAATCTGAGAACTGTCACTGGGAGAGGAGCTTTAAGCTCATGAACTCATGCTTTGATTTAAAAAGTGCGGCATTGTGTAAGGTCATCAGAGGACATCTAGGGAAACTGTTACAGAGAGAAAAATGAAAGCTTCTGAGTTGGAGAATGCTGAGGATATCTCATTGGACTCACCCACTTGTGTCTGGGCAAGGATTTTTCATTAGGGGAAAATAGTTTTTACAACAGGCAGACCCTTTATTTGGCCTCACACATACTTTTGGATCTCATTCACTTGAGAAAGAATTATTCTTCCATTGATGCTCTCCCGTGTGATGGCCTTGATTGTTGGAGCTGGAGATGCTGAGGGGAAGAGCAACGAAGAGGTCATAGCTGTGCTCCTCCCACCATCTGAGCCATGCTCATTTCAGTGCCCAGCTCTCAGCGCCTGAGGCTCACTGTGCCTTCCAGAATGTGCTTCCCACTAAGCAGTATGGCGGGCTTTGTTGGAGTGAAAAAGGGGCCTCATCCAGGGAGGTTTCCCTTCCACCCTCTAGGAAATGAGGGTGTGCAGACAGTGTCAGAGGTCAAGACCTAGAGGTCAAGACCTTCATTGGAGGCATGAAGGTCTGAGACAGAAGCTGGGCCTGTGTGGACCTCAGAGCACTTGCCCCCCAGCTTCTGTGAGCTCACTGAGGGCTGATGGACATTCTGGGCACCTCGTGTGAAGGCCTAGAAACCATGCACATGAGGACTGGTGGGAAGCCAGAGACGCTCATCATGGCCACTGCGGGCCAAGACAGGCCTTATTTGAAAACTTGTCCTGTGGACACATCAGCAAATCGGTTCTAGGGAGGGAAGATCTGAAACCAAACATAGAGCTATATGGGAACTTCACTGAGATCAAAGCTCTCCAGCAGCAGTCTGGGCCATCCCATGCAGCTGTAGGGCCCTCTCCCTGGAGAGGCTGAAGGACTAAATAGTGAGATCTCGCAGGGGGGCAGCTAGACGGCTCTGTCTTCACGGCTACTTGGATGAGGATTCTCCGATGCCTCAGAACGTTTTTACTACAAGCTCATCAGGAAGTGCCATTGGCCCCAGACTGTCGTTTCTGAGAACTTTTTAGTGAGATGTTGAAGGTAATCTGGAAAAGCTGGAGCCCCAAGTCAAAGACATCGGGGAACACTGGGTTGAACAAGGTAACTTTTGTCAGTCTCTCTCTCTCTCTCTCTCAGCTCCCTTTCTAGCCCACTGTGGTACTTGTTCTCGACACAGCGAAAGGCTACATTACTGCTCAGGAAGAGGATGATGACGTATGTGATCACCAGGGTTATAGTCCCAGGACACAGCTTTTGTAATTCCCATTTAAGTTTTCATAGAACATGAGTTTCAACAGGATACAGTTTGGGAAATGACGGGATGTCATTTTCTTGGGGGTTGGTGGACAGATTTCATTACTTAGTAGAGATCTGAGAGTATTAGTGATCACCTTTGTCTAGTGCTCACAGAACTTTCCTACGTGTTGTTGAGGACAACACTGAGAACTCATTTCGTTCTCTATTATCTGACTTCTTAAGTGAATTCAAAATCCCTGGCCATTGGCAGTAGAATCAAAGTCGAACCCAGGATGTCTGGGTGTGCCCCAGGGATGTTGGGGCTACACCTGGGTAAGTGTGCTGATTCATGAAAGAAGTGGATTCAAATACTGAAAGACATTGGTCTTACCTTTCATGCGTGACTTCGAATCTTCCATTGTCCTATAAAGTGATAAAGGTTACAGCTCATTTTAGTATTAGCAGCAATCAAAAAATCTCAAGCTGAACTAACTTCCTTGGCCTGCTTATAAATTCATTACTTTTAATGATGATAATTGTCTGGATTCTGTAGTCTCCAGGTCACAAGTTCCTGGGAGAACCTTCCTGCTCTGAAGGTGGCAACACTCCCTCCCATTAGCCCTGGGGCCAGGGGACGTCTCCAGATCATTCTCTCCTTTCAGCTGGCTGTGGGTTTGGCTCCTCCAGACCCTTGTCAGGGCCTGGACCCCTGGAGCAGTCCCAGCCTTCTCACGCTCTTGTAAGTTTTGTCCAATAACATTTAAATTATGTCTGAAAATACAAAACAGAACAAAAACCTTTGCCTTAAAGGTATGGTTCTTGGACATCAGGATGTTAGGGGTGTCTAGCCCTTTCTCTAGGGCTTTTAGAATATGTGTGCCTTTTTTTTGGTAGACAACTATTGTTATTTCCCAGATGCTTAGAACCATAAGGTTGAAAATCTATAGGGAAATTTTCTATCCCCCTAGTGGGAAACACTATGGCCAGATCTCAAATCTTAGTTGTTTCTTTCTAGAGATTTTAATATATTAATTTTAACCATCCACCTCAAATCTTAGCATCCTGGGAGTAAAAGCTGATGAATTCACACTTGCTGGTTAATGAAACCCAACCTGATCTAAGTATCTGCAGGAGAAATTCAACATAAGCCTTGTTCCTCTGGGGTGACCCGGTTAACAGGCCTTACACAGCACGACGAGCTCATGAGAGAGCAGGGCCCTCGGCGTCCCCCCTCCCACCACCCTCGCCTTACCCTCTGCCCTCGCCCTCCAGGAGCTGGCGGTAGGTGGTGATTTCCTTCTCCAGGTGGGTTTTGATGCCCAGGAGGATCTTGTATTCGGTGTTCTGACGCTCCAGGTCATGGCGAAGCTGCCTCAGTTCCTCCTCATAGTGGGAGATGATGGCCTGTATGTCCTGGAGCTGGCAGGAGTAGCGAGACTGGGTCTCTGAGAGCATGTTTTCTAAGGCAGATTTCTGAAAGGGGGAGTGACATTTCTCTCATTAATCGACGGATGCCTTGACTGGCTCAATAAGGTGCCCTTGCGAGGGGTTAGCCCCATCACCCTGCCGGTTCTTGGTGACGCTGGGGATGCACACAGGGAAAGCAGTCTGGCTTGCGTGCTCAAGACGTGAGTGTCTGGGTTTGAACAGTGTCGGGGGCTTTTATTTTTAAGATTGATTTATCTATGCATACAGGAGCGGGGGTGTAGGCCAGAGGTGTGGGGTGGTGAGAGGACTCACCAGAGACAGAGTGGGGAGAAGAACAGGTAGATCTACTGAAATACGCTGCTGAGGGGAGCAGTGGGTGAGACAGGAGAGGTCTGCTGTGCCATGTGGGTCAGCTCCCTGGCTGGGGATCGAACCTGTGCTACTTTTGAAGCCCTATTTCTGAGCATAAAACCTTTGTGGCAAGGAGCTCTTGGCAACTCTGCTGCGCTCCTGAGTGTTTATTGTTCACACTGCCCACTTTGGATTGGGCATGGAGCAAGTGCTGCGTTCCCGGATCTGTCCCTCATCTTCTTGTGCTTGCGTTTCATTTCGGACCCGTCTCCCTTTGTCAGGGATGCTAACGGCCCAGCGCACTGCTCTCCAGAGGCCCTTTCATGCCTTCCCCTCTGTTCTCAGGCCTTCCTCCTCCCCTTCCTTTGTCTCAGCCCAAGGCTTTGCTTCCCAAGTCCTGGAGGAAATGGAAACCAGCAGGGGAGCACCCACGAGCTTCCACATCCCCCCCCCTGCAGCTGCTGTCCAGCTCTCATCCTTTCTGCTCGCACTGCTTGTCTGGGTCTGGCCCTCCTCCTCGCCTCAGCATCACCCTCCTCTCAACCAGATGATTCCTACCAGCTTTCTGATAGAATATCTGCTCCCACTGTAAGGTTTGCTCTTGACCCCATATCTAACCTCAGCCATCATTCAGATTTTCTGTTCCCCACCCGCAGCAAAGTTCCCCAGAGCATTATCTGTACCTGCTGTTGCAAATTCATTCTCTTGACCACTCCTTCCTCTCAGGGTTACACAGTTGGGCTCCATTGTTTCCCCTCCCGTCCCCTCCCTTCTGTGCCGGCCTTCCTTCCCTCCTCCACCCCCTTCCCTCCCCTTCCCTCTCCCCACCATGGCTTCCCTGCTATTCCTCTGGCCCACTGGGGGTACCTGTGCCTCACAGCTTTTACATTTACTTCTCCCTCACCTGAACCCCATCTCCCTTAGCCACATCATGCGCCCCCTTACCACTTACAGGTTTTTGCTCAGCTGTCACCCTGACTTAAAGCCTTTCCTGAGCACCCTGTTAACACGCAGTTCCTCTCTGTGCCTGCTGGACGCGTCTTTGCACTTCCCCCATTTGGCTAGGATGCACATCCCCTGTCATCCCCACCAGAATATGAACCCCGTTATTATCCAGTCCTCAGAGTTGAGAACACGCCAGATGCATGGACTGGTGTAAATGCCCCGCTGACCTCACAATGTCGTGCTGAAATGCCACATGTTAAAATGTCTGGACGGCTCTGCGGCACTGTGAGTGTCTTGTGGTGCCACGCCTCGCTGGCACTTGCTCCCCGTCACGGGCTCATAGGACAGAACAGCAGTTTGCCTCATGCACCAGCAACAGAGTGAACTAATGGTCCCCCCAAGACCGAGCGCAGAGCAGCACGAGGGGTGATGCTGATGAAGGGTGAGAAGGCTCGGACAGGCTACGGAGGGAATCAAACAACTGACGAAACCTAATGAACTTCGAGTGCTTAAGGCACGTTAGTGTTTTCCTGAAAACCACAACGGTGGCAGCAATGACTTAAACTCAAGAACTTCGTGCTTGCTGGGTGAGCAGACACACCTAGTGGACTCGGCAGTGCTCTCGGGTCAGCCAGGTCTGGGTTTGCCAATTCATGCTGGCACCACCTCTGGCCACTGACTAGCTGTGTGACCTTGGCCAACTTGCTCAACTGTTCGGTGCTTTGGTTTCTCCTCTCTAAAATGGAGACACTGAGACCTGCAAAGGTGAGTGTGAAGACTGGTGACAGTTAGCACCATGGGCTGCCTGGCACGCCATCCGCCACGACATGGACACTCAACAAATGAGAGCCCCGGTTGTTCTCATCGTGAGCCGTTGGAGGGAAAGTGGGAGTGAGAGCTGTGTCCGGGGGCAGGGAGATGGGCCCTGGGGAGACGTCAGGGCCGGCCTTGTGGGTGGGGGGAAGCTGACCGGGACTGTCCTGCTCAGACTCACCCTGCTGTGTTGAGCCTGCAGGTCAATCTCCAGGGCCTGGAAAGTTCGCTTCAGCTCGTGGATGTCACTCTGGCTGCTGGGCGTGGCCGTGGGGGTGGCAGCCTCCTGGGTCACGGCTGCCGTCTGTGGGTCCAAGCAAAACACAGAGGCGTTGGCGCTGGCGCACACGGGCATGGAAGCTTTGGGAAGTCTGGGTGGTTTCCTTTACCTGCTCTTTATACCAAGCTTCCAGGTCTTGATGCTTTCTCTTTATTAGGAGCTCATACTCCTGCCTCATGTCCTCCAGGACCTTAATCAGATCCTCCCCTGGGGCTGCGTCCAGCTTCACATTGACCTTGAAATCACTTGGCACGTGCTGTTCCTCCATTTCCTGTAAGTGACAGAGGACATGGGCTGTGACCTCAGGATGGGTGGGGGGGGGGTGCACTGACTGGCTGCAGTCAGTGGGTCTTTAAAAAATTTGGCTGATGGGGTGGCTAGTCTTTCACTGATTTGGCTTGTTTTTCAGCTATTACTTGCTGATGATAAAGCATTATTTGCTTTTCTTCCTCTTTAACAAAATAAAGAATAGCACTAGACAGGTAACCAAGTGGCCTCTGTGATTACTGACTTAATAGCTGGTTGAAGACATTTCAGAAACATTCACTGACTGAATGAGAAGCAAATCAAGGGATGAGGGAATAAGAGAATCTTCCATGCACCAAGGTGACTATGCCTGGAGGCTATCATTACGAATCTAATTTCCAGAAGCATCTAACTGACTTTTAAAAAGCTACCATCCACCTAATGTACCTGAGATTAAAATGAAATGAGAGAAAAACAGTCCATTTAGGTAAACCAAATCACTTATATCACTTGTAAGGTTTTCTTTGCTAAATGTTCACAAGTGAAGTGATAGCACATTTAAGCAGCTGAACGTGTTGAGATATATATATATATATATATATATAAATAAATCTATATAAATATAAATAAATAAATCTTTAAAAACATGTTTTTTAAAGATTTATATATATAAAATATATAAAATATACATACAAATATATATATATATATAAATATATATATGTTTTTTTAAAGATTTATTTATTTATGCATACAAGAACTGGGGTGTAGGCCAGAGGTGTGGGAGGTGAGAGGATTCACCAGAGACAGAGTGGGGAGCAGAACAGGCAGATTGGCTGAAACACACTGCTGAGGGGAGCAGCAGGCCAGACAGGAGAGGTCTGCTGCGCCATGTGCGTTAGCTCCCTGGCCTGGGATTGAACTTGTGCTGCAGTGGCTGTTGACAGCTTCGTAGTGCTGAGACTTAACCCCTTGCGCCACCAGGCAGGCCCCGTGTCGGGTCATAGACCGAATCTTTGGGAATCAGCTCTGTAACACAGTCAAAATGCGCAGGGGTTTCTAAAAACTCACTGCTCATCAAGGCTTAATGACTGTAGGGCCGACACCCATGGGACCAGGAGAGAACCAAGAAACCACAGGGCAGTTTTAACTAACAATTGCCTTCTGACCAGCTGTGCAGAAGCTGAGGTTCTTTGATGTTCATAAGCGGGTGTGTTTTCCTAAAATGGAGATTGTTTTTCTATCATTTCATTAGAGTCCTGGGGACATTAGGTGGGTGGTAACTTTTTAAAAGTCAGTTAGATGCTTCTGGAAATTAGGGTTCTTAATGTTCGCCTCCAGGCATCTTTACCTTGGTCAGTGGCATTCTCTCTATTCTCCGGCCCCCATTTGCTGTGCATTGAGTCAGTAGAGGAAGTTCAGCTTCACCTGTTTATTCTTATGGTGCCCCATTAACTAGCAATTCTACGTAAACTGTGTGCCAGCAAAATTGGGGAACAATTCATCACTGATTGTATTTTGGCAATTGTACTTGGCATGTGAGTAGATAACCTTGGCATTGAAAAATTAGATATTTACGTGGCTCCTTACGATCACTTTAGCTGAAGGACAGCAGTTCTAGCAGGTGACGGTGGCTTCTTGGGTAGCCACTGAGTCACCTGAAATAGGCGCAGTAGTTGCTGGGAGTCCTACCTGCTCATGGCGCTTCTTCATGAGGATGAGCTCTTTGCGCATTCCTTCAACCTCCTGCTCCAGGTCTGTGGTGACAATGGTCAGATCGTCCAGGGTCCTTCGGAGACCCTCGACTTCAATTTCCAAGTCTTTTTTTAAAGAGTGTTCATTTTCATACCTTTGGTTAGAAGGGAGGGAAGAGCACGTTGGTGTTGGAAGGTCACAGGTTTGCGAGGACTCACCTCAGTTTAGGGGTGAATGTTCTTACATTTCAGGTTCAGTGGGAGCAATGAAGGTGTGTTGTGCATCCTTTGTGCGTCTGTTTCAGGCAGGTTTTTCTATGATGGTGACTCAATGTTATTTTTTTTTTTTAATTAGAGAGAATCAAGTAATAAACAGCCGTATGCCCAAGGCTGAGATTCAACCGGTGTTAACATTTTGCCATATTTGTTTCACCTATATGCTATTTTGTATTTTAAAGTAAATTATCAACATTATGACATTTCACCCTTAACTACTTCATGATGTATCATTTAAGAAAAAGATATTTTTCTACCTAATCCTACCATTATCATACCTAAAAATAATGATGACTCTTGAATATCATCTAATTTTGTTCATATTCCAGTTTCTCCATACCACTGTATTTTATATCTGGTTTTTAAAAACATGCCCAGCCAAATATTTATTCTCATTATGCCTTGAAGTTTTGTTTTTGTAAGATTTTGCATGTGGATAAGGGTGAGATAAGCTTTCCTTTTGCAAAACAAAAACAAAAACAAGAGCAACTCTCCAAAGCAAACCAAACCACCAAACAGAACCCACACACACTGGGAAGAAGGCGCTTACTTGAGGCTGAAGTCGTCCATGGCCATCCTGGCATTGTCGATGAGAAGGATGATGTGGGTGTTTGTCTGCTTCCCGTCCGCGATCTGCAAACACGCACCAGGGTCACTGGGGGACACTCACACAGGAGGCTGTGTTTCTGCCCTCTGCTCTCCTGGGTGTAGGACTTGGTCACCTAGATGACTGTTGCTTTTCGCAGTGGACCAATAGACTATCAAACCAATAAATATTTGTCGAGCACTTATTAGGTGCGATGCACAAGAGTAAATTTTAGTAAAGATAGGGTCTGCGGCCAGTTTCGCTGTCTTTTTTTTTTTTTTAAAGATTTATTTATTTATGCATACAAGCTGGGGTACAGGCCAGAGGCTTGGGGTGGCGAGAAGGTTAACCAGAGACTCACTGTCTTTTTTTTTTAAAAAAGATTTATTTATTTATGCATGCAAGAGCTGGGGTGCAGGCCAGAGGTGTGGGGGTGAGAGGATTCATCAGAGACAGAGTGGGAAGCAGAACAGGCAGATCTACTGAAGTACACTGCTGAAGGGAGCAGTAGGCAAGACAGGAGAGGTCTGCTGAGCCATGTGGGAAGCTCCCTGGCCAGGAATCGTGCTGCAGTGGCTGCGGATAGCTTCATAGTGCTGAGACCTAACTCCTTGTGCCAGCAGGGAGGGCCAGATTTGCTGTCTTTTTTACACTAGGTTGGACAGGCTAGACCTCACCTGCAGAAAGGATAACGTAGAACAGGGAAGGAGAGGAGGTGTTCAAAACACCTTTCACTTTCTAGGACAGTGAACAGGTCTGTGTTTTGTTTAAGCTCATCCACATCTGATGATGTTAAAAGAAGTAGGTTTGGACACTTACGTGAAATTAGTTAGATTTTCCTAATGTGCAAAGATTATTTTAGATGCATATCATTCTTTCTTGTGACAGCATTTATCTAACTGTCATGCAAAGCAAAGTATTGCTGATATCAGCTTGTCAAACTAATTTCAAACGATTTGGATAGTACATTTACACTAATTTTAAGTGTATTTTACAGTAGTTATCACATACCATAATTACTACTTTTTTTGCCCAAAGTGCCTGTCACCACACATAACTCACAGGTATGTGTGTGTTCCTCATTGATTTCTTGATGAGAATGTTTAGTTGTAGCTATTAAAATATCAGCTCAAATAAGTCTTTACCATTGCATGAAGCAGCTTAATAAACTGTGTGAAAGTCTCCAAATGTTTATATACTGTTTTGTTTTTTTTTTTTACTTTAAAAACAAAAGTATTGTTGGGGCCTCCCTGGTGGCGCAAAGGGTTAGGTCTCAGCACTTAAAGCTATCCGCAGCCACTGTAGCATGAGTTCGATCCCCCTCCAGGGAGCTGACCCACATGGCACAGCAGACCTCTCTGGCTTGCCTGCTGCTCCCTCAGCAGTGTATTTCAGTAGGTCTGCCTGTCTGCTCCCTGCTCTGTCTCTGGTGAATCCTCTCAACTCCCCACACCTCTGGCCTGTACCCTAGCTTTTGCATGCATAAATAAGGAAGACTTTTTTTTTTTAAAGTATTCTTAAAAAGTTTTTACCTGAGCAATTTGTATACATATAGGATTTGTAAGTACATTTAGATAGCTGTAATCAGAAATAGTATTTGACGTAGGTGGCTGTCTTTAGGAGAATGGGTGAAAGTGTCTCAGTATCAAAAGTATAACATGAATTCTGTGCCAAGTGTTGTGCTGAACCAGAACTGGGAGGTCTCCTATTTACTTCCTGTGACTGATCATCAGTGGGCCCTGGCCTTGTCCCTCCTGTTAAATAAGAAGTTTGTACTAAAAACAGCTGACCTTCAAGATCCTAGCTCCAAACTGCTGTAATCTAGATGGGGCCAGGGAATCCTGTGACATTCCCCTGCTATTTATACAGATAATTCCTTTATTTGGAAAAGATTTTCTTAGGGCAAAGTTGTACTTGAATACAAAGGCACCCTTTAAAAATCCCGTCCTATTCAAAGGCCCAGTGATTTCATGGAATTCAGTATTATGAATACACAATAAGAGGACTCAGAGGTGGTGATTTCTCTGGGCCTGGAACTCAAGGAGCCAGGCCTGGTCCAGCACCTGCGAGCTGAGCGAGCTTGGTCAAGTCTCAGTTTTTGCATCCATAGAATGCCAATAATAATAACAGTAGTAACTGCTTCGCCAAAGAGGAGGATTAGATCAGAAGAGATGAGATATAATAATGCCCTAAAATACTTGGCTTGTTCTTGGCATACTTGCAGACACTCTGAGAAATTAATCAAACTTAAATTAGTTAAAACAAATGTAAGTTGCTCAATTTTCTTTTTAAAAATTGAGTACTTCTGTTATGAGGGCCAATGTCTGTATTGGACAATTTGAAGATTTTCCATGTTGCAGTGCATTCTCAAACTTGTGCTGTTTGTGGTGGCAGACAGTCCCCCCCCACCCCGCCCCTCCGGGGCCTTGCCTGACTTCTTGTATCCCCGTGTGGATTCCAAATGGTCTTGTGAAAAAGAGGCTTCTGTCGTTGTTTCCTCTTCCCCCTCCACAGCTCTGCTTAGGGGCTTTCCCCCTGTGCTTTTGCCTGCAGGCTCGTTACTCTGCATTATCTAAGCTCATGGGAAATGAAAAGTAGCTACCGGGACCCCTGGGGCTTACCCTGAGTTGTACACAGGGGTGTTGACTGACTCCCAGAGACACGGTGCCCTGTACATTCAGAAAATGCAAAATGCCATCTGCAGGCCTACATGGCTGCTCTGAGTTCAGTGGCCATCTAGCTGCGCAAAGCCCGCATCAGGGTCTGCTTTCCCACCAGCACGCACGTTGTGTGTGAGCAGTGAGCTCTGAAAGGCAGCGGAGTGATGCAGCCGTGATTTCTGAGCCATCTTTCATGGTGAGGACCAGCGGAGGCCAGACTGAAAAATAACATGAGGCATGGGCTCCATATTACGTATTCTAATTAATCACCAGGATTCTCCCCAAGGCTCTCGTTGGTCTATTAGAGCAGCATCATTGCTCCAAGGTATGCGATCTCCTCCAGGGAGAGGGAAATAGAGCTTTTGCTGCAAACCAAAATGACAAATATAATGCTGGTCGGGAGCCATTCGAATGTTCTGGTACTTAATTATACCTACCGCTGTGTCCAGTTTTCAATTCTGTGTTTCAGGAGGATGGGATTGACTTTTAAACTTAATTTCTCAAAGGCCATTTGAGTAACATCTTTTTGAGTAACATTTACTATCCTCAAAGTGGGGGCTGGGCAGTGCTGTGTCTACTCAGAGGGTCTCTTGGGGTCTGGGAAGGCGTGAGATCCAGGGGAAGCTGTGCACTCTCTTTGGCTTCTCTTTTCTCACTTATAAAAGGGAGGTCTGGATAGACAGCATCAGCTTCGCAGAAGTGTTTTCCTCAAGCACAGAGAAGCATAGCAATGGAGGTAAGAAATCCAGAAAAGTAGAACTTGAAGTCCAAGGAACTTCCTATTTAATGTCGGAACCCGGAATCTGGGGTGTGTGGACGTGGGCAAGCTGCCCCTGCCTGGTCATCGCCCCTACTCACTTTTCTCAATTCTGTTCAAGGATTTGGGCAACCACTGGGTCTCAGTCAGCTCATCTATAAATTGGGGATAAAAATATCTGCTTTCCATAATGAGAGAATGTGAATAAAATATATGCTGTATGATTGACAGTGCAAATGTAGTGCATTCATTTGATTAAAAAACTCATCTTTGGAATGAGGTCAGCTAGTTAGCACCATGCTGTGTGGGGAATATAAGGCCACTGGAAACAGACCCAGGTTAGAATCCCACCTCTGCCTCTTGCTGGTGGCTTTGGATAGTGAACTCACTTTTCCGAACCTCAGGTTCTTAACAGGGTTGTTGTGAGAATTAAATCAGATGATATAGAAAGTTTTCATTGGGAACGATGTTCCCAACACGGACAGGTGTATTAAGTGCCCGCCGTGATAACTGGCATGCTGTATGTGCTCAATAAATGCCTCCCTACCCCCTTCCTTTCCTTCCTTCTCTCTGATGTCAGTTAACACATTATTTGACCAGGTCTAATCTCATAATTGGGAGTTATGTTCTCAGGTGACCAGACCACTGGCACAAACCTTTTCTCCATTCTAAAACAAAAGCAACTTTATTCATGAAAACAACATGGTGAAGTTTGAGTCACCTTGTTTACTTTGCAAAGACAACCATGCACTATATAGTTAAGGTAATTACACAGTTATTAGGTTGATTATTCAATAATTAGGGTTCATTATGAGGACAGATTTGTATTATCTTGATTTGTCCTTCCTACAGTCAAGCAAGGAGGACTGCCCGGTGAGAAGTAATACCGTGAAAGGTACTGGAAACCTGTGCTGCCCTTTCTAGGACATGATCTTGCAGGAAATTTCCTGGGACTGCTTGATAGCCCAGGCAAGTTACAGAGCTTTTAAAAATAAACCTACATGATGAGTGTATTTACCTTCTTTCTAGTGAGTGTTATGAGATGTCGCAGAAGGTATAAGCTTAGCTTTTAAAAAATATTTGGTTGAAAAGTTATTTCATTTTTGAAGTCTTCATAACTCATCCTAACCCTGAGATTCCAAAAGTCACATTTCTTTTATTATTTCCTAACAATTTGCCACTCTGGGGTCTGTGTGTAGTTGGAATGCAGACCTGCTAGCAGTCCCCAGGAGGGAGCTTCTGTCTGTGGAGTGTCGCAAAGACAGTGCAACTCAGCCTGCTGAAAATCACATTTTTCCAGCACTTTGGTGTGGAACAGAACTGATGCAACAGAGGCCTGTTCTCCACGCACGAGTCTGCAGGCTGACGGCAGCCTGCCGCCACCTCCACACCACCAGAGCCTATGGAATCTGGACAGGTTGCTGTTTGCTCTACCTTCTTCTTCTTCTTTTTTTTTTTTTTAAAGATTTATTTATTTAAGCAGATGAGCTGGGGTACAGGCCGGAGGCGTGGGGTGGTGAGAGGGCTCACCAGAGACAGAGTGGGGAGCAGAACAGGCAGATGGATGGAAATACGCTGCTGAGGGGAGCAGCGGGCAAGGTAGGAGAGGTCTGCTGCAACATATGGGAATCTCCCTGGCTGGGCATTGAACTCGCGTTGCTACTGCCGACAGCTCCACAGGGCAGGGCTTAACCGCTGTGCCACCAGGGAGGCCCTGTTTACTTTACCTTTTTAAGATTTTTTTTTTTTTGTGAGTGAAAAGTCAGGTGGCTTCATTTTAAAAAGCCTATGGTATGTCTGTAATTTTTGCTGCCTTCATTTCCGAATAGTTTATCTATGAAAGATTAAATATAAGCGACAGACTTCCCCAGGTTCATTTAAGGTATCATAAGAAAGCACCCGCAAATACCGTTGGGCACAATTGCTTCACGCTCTTTTGCCAGTTTCTCAGAAATTGTCTCTGGTGCCAATTTCTCCTCTACCCACCTTCTCTGGACTTCCAGGGTCACCAGAATCTTACCTGCTCCTGCAGGCGGCTGATATTTTCCTCATAGTGTGAGTAATCTTGCTTATTGCTCGGTTCTCTCTGCTGATGCCACTTCAGGATGTGACTTTCAAGCTTAACGTTGGCCTCCTCCAGGGCGCGCACCTTGTCCAGGTAGGTGGCCAGGCGGTGGTTGAGGTTCTGCATGGTCTCCTTCCCATTTCCGCTGAGCAGGGAGCTGCCTCTTCCTGACCCCCAAAACCCTCCAGGCGGTGGGCAGCTTGGCTTGGTGAAGGACAGAGAGACGCGGACACCCCCCGCGCCTCCATGCACGCTGGGGGCCCGGGGGAAGCTCCCCGGCCGGCCCCAGCTGCCTCCAGTGCCCGGCAGAGAGCCCGAGGGGGTCTGGCTGAAGCTGTGGCTGGAGTTCATGGTCCCATCTGTGTCGGGGGCAGGGCTGGGCTCTGCTCCGCGCGGCCTGGCACGCAGAACTGAGCCGCCCCAGACTGCCCGGGATGGTTTTATGCCCTTTGCTGTGGGAGTTCCCTGCTCTGACAACTGTACCAACAAGATCGTATCGTTGTGCAACACGTGTTTCCTCTTGGTCAATCCCGAAGTGCCCCTGGGCATCACACACGCTGTTGTTCAGAGCCCCATCGTACGCAGGTTTGCTTTTCCCTTCCAGTCGGGACCTGGAGGTGTGGCGGGGAGCTTTCTTTCCGTGGAGTTTTTCCATTGTCCACCTATCTGAAAAGGGCCAGGTTAAAGGCCACCAGAAGCTATTTGGAATAGTGTAGGTTTCCTTGTAAAAGGCAGACATTAAGCACATATATCCCCCCACTACTCCCCCCTCAAATAAACAAACGCCAACTCAAAAGCAAGAGGGGGCAGAGACTCACAGGGGAGAGCCAGATCAGAGCAGATCTCAGGTCCTGGAATAAAAACACTGGTGCTGAGGAAATGGAGAATGTTCCAAATAGCTGGCTATCTGATACCTTTGTGGCAGTCACTGTTTGGTGGAAAGTAATTTCAAAGGGCTCATTCTTAAGAACAAACCCTCAATTATAATTAATGAATGAATGACTGAGCCTTCCATTTCCAGGATGCCTTTCATCCCCAGCACACCTAAAATCCAAACAGTTGAGCTGGTGCTCAGGACTTTCTTGGCCCCCCGGATGCAGGCAGCTCGGTCACCTGGTCAGTTGCCCTGCCCCTTGCTGAGCCAAGGCAGGTGGGCATCTGCTGCCTGGGCCCGCAGAGGGGCGAGAAGCACAGGAAGTGTGCCCTGGGTTGTCTGACATGCTTGATGGATCTGCTGCTTCCACTGCCAAGGTAAAGGTTAGGGATGAATCCAGAAGCAGTTGGGTGGGGAGCCACAGGCTGCTTACTCGAAACCAGACTGAAAGGCTGAAGCTGTGGCTGGAGTTCATGGTCCCATCTGTGGTCCCAGCCACTAATTTGGGGGTGGGCAGAGGACAGATGGTGGCTGAGTGGCCAAGGGTAGGATTTTTTCTGCCACGTGGCACTATTATCACCAAGTTGCATCTTAACATCTGATTCAACACTTCTCATTTGTAGTGGTGATAATGAGACTTCCCAGCTTACAGAGTCCTTTGATATTCTTCATTTTATCCGCATAACATTTTTTTTAACATTGCAAATTAACCCTTATTTACTTATTTTGCTTATAGAATCTTTTGATATTCTTTAATCTGCATAATATTTTCTAATGTTGCAAATAAATATTTATTCTAGGTAAGATTAGTTTATAACATTGTATAGGTTTCAACTTATCTATGAAAATCTGTACATACAGCATAATGTGATTTACTGGAAATCTAGTTTCCATCCATCAATGTACATGTGACCCCTGTTAACCTGGTTTATACCTGTTTCCCTTTCCCTTCTGATAACCACTATTTTGTTCTAATAGTCTTAAGAGTTTGTTATGTTTTGCTTACTCGTTTGTTTTATATATATATATATTTATAAAAATATATAATACATAATACATATATATAAAGGATATATCACATCCTCTATCCATTTATTTATCAGTGGGCATTTTGGTAGTTTTCAAATCTTGGCTATCACAAGCAATGTCTCAATGGACATAGGATGCACATATCTCTTTGAATTAGAGTTTTTTATTCTTTGGATAAACACTCAAAAGTAGAACAGCTGGGTCATAGGGTGTTTCTATTCTTAGTTTTTGGAGGAATTTTCATACACTTGTCTATAGAAACTGCACTCAACTGTGTCTTTACCAACAGTATATGAGGGTTCCATAATCTGCACAGCTCTAGATGTAGCCAGATGAGGCTTAGGGCCCCATATTTGCAGATAAAGAATTGGGGGCTATAGGGGTGAATGATTCAGAGTAGATCTGCATGTACAATGCCCTTCAACAAACGCATTTGGGAGGTGCTGGCCTTGGTCTGTGTGCCGTTCAGTGCCTGGAGTTAAAGCCAGTGCTGCCCAATCTGCTCCCCTGACTTCATGACAAAATTCAAGGTTACCTCCTTCAACAACTGTCGGCTTAACTCTCCCTCTATGATGAAGTGGCCTCTTCTTGATCCTAAGAGCCTCCAGAATGGCAGACAGCTTGGCAACACCCGGCTGGCCCTGGCCACCCCCTGGAGCTATTCTTTCATGCCTCACATTTTATTGCATCTGTTACCTTCCTCTGGGACTGCAGGCTTCTTGCAAGCAGTGCTTAATCACCATCTTTCAAGCACCAAAGCCTGACTTCTTACAGGCATTTCCTAAGTGCCTGTTATCTCAATAATGAACATTTTAGAGCCAGGATCTTAACTCGGTCTTTTGACACCATCACCTCCTACCCCTTTTATGAGTGTGACTTAGAAAACCAGAGAATAGGAAAAAGCCTTTTCCAGGAATGAACTCAACAGTCAGAAAGGCAGAATTATTCTTAACTACACATTAAATCGTTAAAGCACACCAGCTTTGCTTGTTGACCCTGGCGCAAAACTTTGCAAAACTCCTCTGCACTTTTCTCATCTCACTGTGCACAGATGGAAGATTTCAGTCGAGACTGAAGGCAGCCCAGGGGTGCTTGAGGGAGTGCCTTCTAAAAGTGTTCTGTGGTCACTTACCTCATTGAATGGGAGACAGATGAAAACAGAGCAAATGAAGGAACCACAGAGACTAGTTCAGACACGCGGAGGAGCGGTGCAGTGATGGGTGTGGAGGGTCCCTGATGGCTTGTGTGACTCAAGGTCAGGGTCGCCCTGGTTCTTGTTCATATGGATGTCAAATCACAAAGGAGAACACCTATCTCTAGGTCATGCAAGGCCAGGAGGTACTTGGTTTTCCCAGACCCTCTCATAATGTCTGCTGTGGATTTCTCAGCTCGTTTCAGGTGTGCCTGATGGCAGTGAGTTATTAGCCCCATAAATTTGCCTGTGCATCATTTTATACCAGTGTGCAAGAGTGTGGGTTTATAGGACTAACCCGGAGCAAAATGCCACTTGCATCATAGCAGGACTAGGGTAGAGGAAAATTGCTGGTGAGACTTGAGAGGAGAAGTATCTCTTCTAGAGACATTATGCCATGATTTTTCTTATAATTTCTAATTTGGGTTTTGAAAGAGATGGTGTGTGTTTTGTGTGTGTGTGTGTGTGTGTGTGTGTGTGTATGTGTGTGTGTGTATGTATGTGCATGTATGTGTGTGTTCGTAAAAACGATACATGCTTACTATAAAATAAATCCAGTAAGACATAGAAATTAAGAACATGCCTAATTCAACACACAGACAACCACTGGTAAAATTTGATGAACAGTATTTCACATGTTTTCTATCCATATGGACTTGTAGATATATGGCTGGCTAGAATAATTTTAGAAAAATGAATTCATTCAGTTTATTTTATTAGAAGATTTAAGTTAATTACAAATGTCCCTGACAAATACAAAACTAAAGTGAATTCACTTTAGTTACATTTTCTATAAGATTGTAAAACTTTCATCACATTCTTTTAATTTTACATTGTTAAGGAAAATAAAATAACCTGGATGTAGAATCGTGGGTTTGAAAGGAAGGCCAAAAGAGATCATTTCTTGTAGCTTTTAGCTTTGAGGTAAGTAAACTGCAAATTGCTAATTTTAAAATGACTTTTAAAAATGTCAAAGGTTGAAAGCTCAGTCACATTCTTCATATATGTCCAACACTTGATCATCCTTTGGTCAATAAGCATTTCATGATCACATACACACGCACACATTTCTATATATATATATATAAATATATTATTTCTATGGAACTCAAATTATTTAGAATCTAAATTCTTTGCATGACTTTCCAGCCACAAGGCTTATAGTGTTCACAGTTGCTTCGTCTTCCTGGTAAACTGAGATATCATCATTATAAGGAAATGAGTGTTTTGCATGCGAGATAGGGGGTGAGTGAATGAATGGGGGTGTATGTGCGTTTATCAGGAATCAAAAGGGAGTTCTGTCCACAGCTGACATTAACTGGGAGCCCAGTCTGTCGGTGCCTCTTAAAGGCAATCTTTCCATCACTGAAGTTCCATAGGTGAGAGAAGAAATGGCCCAAACAATCTCCAACAGATTTTTATTATGCATGACATCTCTGAACAGATGAGTAGCAGGTCTTCAGGAAAATTCCATTCCATGATCCTATGATATGGAGGGTTACATCAAAATAAGAGATACTTAAAACACAGCTTTTGCATAGACATCAGTTCACTGCACATTGTATAAGTGCCACGTTATTCAAACTAGCTGTATAAAAATAAATTATTCTTATATTTTGATTTTCTGGGAAAGTGGGGCCAAAGGACAGAAGGTTTAAACTAAGAAGTATTCACTACAGTATTTCAGACTAGGAGGAGGAGGCAAGTTGACTTAAAGTTGCTTCCAACTAGTGTCTGGATATATTGACTGACATGCAAGGAAAAACAATGAAAAACACATGCAGACAAGAGTTTTAGATCACAGAAAGACGTTTTCTCAAGTGATAGGTAATAGGTGTCAGAAAGTCTTCTGCATCTGATTTTTAAAATTTAGTTAATCTAGTTTTTAAAATTCAAAAGGATTAGAGAAGGATGAAGAGGTGGATAGAGCCTGGTTAAGTGACCACAACAAGAAATCTTTAGGGTCTTAAGAAAAAGAGTTAAGAAATTTGAAGAAGAGAAGATGCCAGCATGAAGAAAGAGGCAGCAGATTTCAATTAAAAAGCTCTGTCTTGAGAGAAATCGAAGTCAGTAGGTGTTTCGGAGAGCCCTCACCTGATCGTGTGTTTCTGAGCAGTTGGGAACATACGAGAAGAGACAGGTTCGTTTGCTGCTCATCTGTGAGTCAAACAACTGTCTTGGTTTCCCAGGTCTTCAGTGTGAGGAAGCCGAGAGGCCCAGGCTGTGGCTGGCTGGTCTCTCGCTCCGGAGATTCCCAGCTTACAGAGGCTGCGGCAGGCCCTCTGCTAAGTCCGGCCACCCTAGATCTTGGGAAGGATATTCAGTGTTAGCAGGTTTTGTGGAACAGACAAGGTGAGACAGAAATGGAAAGAAAACAAACACTCACCAAGAATACTCTTCAGCCACAAGGAAGATGAAAAGCTGCCATTTATAGCAAAATGGAAGGCTTTTGAGGGGATTATAGGTGGTAAAACAAGTGAGAATGACAAAGACAAATATTGGATATTTACATAACAAACTATTTGATGTGATGTGACTAATAGATACCTAATGAGTGATCTTTCTGAGGTTAAGGGGGTGGGGAAGGGGCAGGGAAAGGGGCTTCAGGATGGTGATGGGAACAGAAAGGAAGATGAGGGAGAGAAAGCCTTCTATGCCATTGAGTTAAATTTTATTAACCTGCCTTCTTGCATTTGAACCTTAAATCTGGAAACATGTTCATTTGTTAGCTAAGAATATACAAGACGAAACTCCCAAAGTTTCCATCATCAGAACTGTCAAGCAATGGTCTCTCAAAAGGTTCTAGAAAGCTCTCTGAGAAGTAGTTATTTAACCCAAGAACCAATCAAGACTTTCACTTAGACTCTGGCATCATCTTGAAGAAAAAACGAAAAATAACAGATACAAAAATGTAGTTCAAAATTATAAAAAAGATAAACTCTCCAACAAAGGGCATACTTAAAGGAGATTTGTGGTTGGAAGGAGCAAGAGACCCCAGGTAAGAGTCATAAAGAATGGCCAAAAAGGAGAGACAAATCTTGCAGAGTTTCTCAAATTCTGGATTGTGCTAACTGCGTTCCTGTGATTTTGCTGTTTCCTGTGTTTCTTATATGCTAGTGGTTGCATCTAAAGGCTTTAATAGATTCAGGCTTGACATCTGGGCAAGAGGCCCTCCCAGGGAGTGCTGAGTGCACTGTGTAACCAAGTGCCTTCTGTCAGCCTTTTGTGACCATGGCAGCTTAAATTCTTGTAGTTTCTGAGCCCCTGGGAAAATTCCCCATCTGGAAAAAAAAAAAAAAAAAAAAGACAGTGCTTCTATTGACGCGGAGGTTTCCAGCTTAGCATTCAGTGGACAGAATTCAGGAATTTAGTGAAATCTCTAAAACTGGATGCACATTTCATTTTCTCTACACCTTTAACTCTTCTGAGGGAGAGGTTGCATAGAGTTTTCATCGACATTTTAAAGGAGCATATAAATAGAAAATGTTCTGATCCAATGATGTCAACATTAGAGATTCTCTCTGTTGCCTCTAGTTATCAATAAAATGCTTAGGAGTTTCGTGTTTTACAGGAACATAATATTAGATTTGAAATGAACCATAATTATCATCTGTCTCATACCCATAATTTTACAGATGAGAAGCAGAAGGGAGCTACTTCTGACATGGCCTCTGCCATGCCAGAACCCACTGGCAGTGTTGGGACTGCCAATAGGATTTTTGCCATTAGATTTCTGCAGAGTTCCCTATTCTCTCTATTTTGTTATTATTATTATTTTTTAAATATTTATTTTTATTTATGCACAAAAGAACTGGGGTGTAGGCCAGAGGTGTGGGGGGTGAGAGGATTCCCCAGAAACATAGTAGGGAGCAGAACGGGCAGATCCACTGAAATACACTGCTGAGGGGGGAGCAGTGGGTGAGACAGGAGAGGTCTGCTGTGTGATGTGGGTCAGCATCCTGGCCAGGATCGAACTCATGCCCCAGTGACTGGTGATAGCTTGATAGAGCTGAGACTTAACCCCTGCACCACCAGGGAGGCCCTGTTATTTTTTTTTCAAGTCATAGAGAGGATGCTTTAGGTTCACTAACATTTCTGCAGCTGTGGGATGTTGGTTCAAGTTCCTATATTCACTTATGAATCATCAGCTATGTTAAAAATGTCCACTGTTTTTCTCCTACCCCAAAGTGTGCACTTTATCTCTGATTCCATTATAAAGTCCATAGCTACATTAGGGTTAACCTCCTCTAATTTAATTCACTTAATTATTTATTTCATTGAACATTTGCTCTAGAGGAGCTCTGATTCTGTGACCAGGGAGGCTAAAAGACCCAGGTCTGGCCTTCAAGGATCCGTGGGTCTTTGGAGGGGGAGATTTCGTTTTGTTTAGCTTCTTCAAAGTTGATACTCGTTCTGGGTCAAATGACTTGCTACAGGAGGGTCTGGCGTTACTGGTCTTCGCCCATTTATTCCTGGTATTCGGAGTTGCCAGTTCCCAGGGAGACAATTAAGGATTACCATCAACAGAGAAAGCTTCATTTCCTGGTTGTCAGGATCTTCACCCGGTGGCTCTGAGGTCATCATCGTTTGAGGGACACTTTGTTATTTAATACCTTAGGATGACACTTGGGAGGCTCGGCCTCACCCATGACTTGGGAGTTGAGTCTCACGATCCCCTTCAGAAAAAGGAGAACTTTCTCCTCCCTTTTTCTAGCTTCCTCTTCCAGTTGACACCAGACCTTTCTAAGAAGGTAAGAGTTGTTCCAGTGAAATAGTTTCTTTGAAAGGAGTGCCAGGACAAGCTGACTTAAGCCTAGTCTTAGTAAGATCCTTAAGTCCTTCTCCGCTGCGTTTGGCATGCCACCAGGTCTGTTGGGGTGATTTTGCTCATTTAAGGCTATAGAAGAAAAACAGATCCCCACTGGTGGGTGGGGAGAGCTAGTGCAAGACTGAAATGATTTCATTCTCTTCCCCTCATTATCATCTTAACCCCATGAACATGATAGGTTATCAAATAAATCCCTTCTGCAAAGGCTGTTGTCATTGATAATCCTCAAATTAACCTGTACATTAGCTTTCTTGCTCCCTGGGCGTCCCCATCTTTTGCCATTTAAGGAGATGTTCTGAGTAACTGTGGTGTGTTTGCTGAGGCATCATAGCATACAGGTTGCTGAAATCTTGTCCTGGTAGGTTTTCCCTGCGGCCCAGGATGGAGCATGCGGCGGGGCCAGTGTATGAAGAGCCGTGGGAAGGCCCCGGTGTCCCAGGGTTCTTCCTCTCTTCATAGTTACTGGTGCTTGAAATGCCTCCCTCATTTGTTGTATGTCTTATTGTTTTTTTGAGAATGATTTAGTGAAATATTTGGGGATATTGGAGGAGTAGCATAGTGTTGATTAGTTTTGTGCCGTGGAAAAAGCATTGTAATAAAATTCATTATTGATTCTTAAGTGTACATAGTATGTATGTGTTTTATTCATCTATTTAAGGATTATTTATCATCAGTGTTTGTTTTGCTCTTTTTAAACTGTACCTGTTCACAGCATTCAGTAGAGACCTTGAAATGCCTTTAGACAGAATGTAGAGTCATCATGTGTTTTGCTAAAATGTTCTTTTGCTCCAGGCTCTTGGTTCATGGACAAGTGACTACTGTGATGGACTCTTTTATAAATGAAAGAATTAAAGCAGTGAGGGGACAGTGACTTCTCTGAGGTTGTCCAGTGACAGGGCAGAGGTGCCCTGGGGCCCAGCACCAAGTCCACGCTGGCTGCTAGTTCATCCCGGTGTTCCCAGATGCTGTGTGTGTGTGTGTGTGTGTGTGTGTGTGTGTGTGTGTGTGTGTGTGTGCAGCATCTTCAGATTCACTTCTAGGTGTCTCCGTCCCCTGTCTGTGGGTGGTGACCTCCCTCCCTACCTTCCTGCTTAGTAGTTCCAAGTCATGGTTTGACCTTTAGCTTGGGAAAATTAGATGCATTCTTCCCCCCTCCTCTCCTTTCCTTTGGTTAGGAATGATTTTCCTCCTTCTCTTCTGTTTTCAGTTGCAAAGAAACCTTCCCCCCATTCTTAGTGGTCATTTCAGTGATGCTGTGCCTTTTTGAGGTCCTTGTTACGGTGTGGATTTGTGGAAAGAACTTTGGGTTCTTGCTCTGCTGTTAACCCACTCACTGGAGAACTTAACCTATCTGGCCTTTTTTTCTCCTTATGAAAATGGGGCTAATACCAATCTTCCCTGTAATTCATAGGGCTTTTGTGGAGAGGAAATGAGTTGCTGTATACACACAAGTCATGTGAGCTGCACGCAGAGTTCACACATGAGCTATGTGGTTGGTATGTAATGCACACACATGAGAGGTATAATAATAGCATGCGGTGCACATTTGTGAGCTATGTGTCTGGTATGTACGGTGCACATAAATGTTATAATCTGTGGCCTGTGGTGTGCAGGTGAGGGCAGCGGATGGCAATGATTGTAAACACCCTTTGGCCACCCATAGCCTTGATCTCATAGTCTGAAGAGAAGACCAGTGAGGTTATCAGGAGTTCACAAAGACTAGGTAAAATCTTAGCTTAAAAGGCATCCTTCTGTTTCCAAGATGAATTAAAAAGGCAACTACTAACTACAAGAGTTCACGTTTTATAAACACAGTTCTTGTAAAGGTCAGTGTAAACTTAAGTGATGAATGTTCTGGTTACTAGCTCTAAGATTATGATTCTGCCCTCTGTTGCCCAACCCTTCAGGCCTCAGTTTCTACAAGGGTCAGCTGAGATGAGTATTCACCCCTGATTGATGGGGTTCTTGTGGGGATGAAATAAAGTAATCCATGCATTGTGCATAAAAATGCTCAGTGGTGCTATTATTAAAATCTGTGTGTGTTAGAATACTTGATATGGCTCAGAAAATTAAGCCTATATCATTCTATGTTCTGGCTTAGATACAGTTGGTTGGGAAGTTAAATATGTTTTATAGACTGCTCTAAAGTTGTAGCATTTATTAATGTTACTGACAGTCTCACGTTTTTATATAGATCATATCCAGATGTAATTGTAATATCTTTGTTTGGCGATGAAGCTAAATTAAACCTTAAAATTAAAACTGGGTCCTGGACTTGCGTACCCCTAGCCCCAACCACTGGCAATGTTTCCTGTGCCACAGCAGCCCCCATCAGCCCCCTCAACACCCTGACCCCCTGCAGAGAATAGGCCGTTCCCAGCCCTTGCTAAGCCAGCACTTGCTAACTGAGCAAAAGAAACCACAGGAGAGGGAAGAATTCAAGGGACTGTGGTGATGGTGCATTGGTGAACTGGTGATGGGAATTTTACGGGGACTACACCTGGAAGGAGAAAGCACGTATTGTACAAAAAGGAAGAATGATGTAAACATATATAAAAAATAAAATTAAAAAAATAAAATTAAAAATAAAAAGAAACCACAGGGCAAAGGAAACTAAAACATAACAATAGATTCCAGCTCCTGTCACTTTGCAGACAGCCGGAGACTTCTGCCCTTTCCTGCCTTGAAAAGTGCTTTCAACAAACTTTGCTTGACTTCTAAACTCTCAGTCTCTATGGATTCTTCCACACCCATGCCAAGCTCACCTAGATCCCTGCCCACCACTTCATTTGGTATACTTTATTCTTAGTCCCACTACATTGTGAGTTGAGAACTACTTCCATTCTAGGATGGACACTATCATCACCCCGATGAAGTGACCAGACGGTCTGCAGATTACAGTGCGCCTGTCCTGCGTCCTTCCCTGAAGAATTTGGGTCTGCCCTCTCGAGCAGGTGGAATCCTTCCCCAGCCCCTTCATTAGGTCCCATTCATCCCCTCCATCTCTCTGCCTTCTCCATTTCCCCACAGACTATCTTTTTCTCCCCCTTTGTTCTCTTCTATTCCTTCCAGAATTAGAGGCGAGATCAAGGAGAGTGGCTGAAATTCACTGGAGTGAGAATCATTCCAGCCAGTTGCTCTTTTCCTTTAATGTTGAGATCATAACAGCCAGTTAGGAAATAAATGGTGAATAAACAGAAGAGGTGGTTTTGCCTGCTGGGTAAAAAGTGTAAGGTCTGGAGTTCCATGGTCCTGGGTTAGAATCCAGACTCTGATAGGAATGGTCCTCGAGAGGCTTGTAAATTCTGAACATCCCCTGCCTCAGGTTTCTTGTCTATAAAATGAGTAGGTGCCGAGAAAAGGCACAGAGAACACTGAACACTTTGACACATTGGAAATACTCAGTATGTGCTAATTGTTATTGTTGCCATAAAAAGATGACCCCCAGCACTTTGTAAGGCATGTTTACATCTTCAAACTATCAGTTAAAGCTTCAGTCTAAATATTGCTACCTTTCTATCAGCTGTGTTCCCTGAGGCTTGTGGTCGGACATGGAAACCTGGCTGATCTGTAACTATAAACGCTCATCACTTTGAGTATGCATTAATCTCCAGTTTTGTGGTGTTGTCTTACAAACATTATAGACGACATTCTCTCCTTTTCCTTTGGTTTACCTATAATTGAGTAGGCAGAATACTGGTCCCCCAAAGCACTGGCTAATACCTAAAATTTGTGAATATGTCACATTATTACATGGCAAAGGGAGATTAAGGTTGCATATAGAATTAAGGTTGCGAACAAAAGGGAGATTATGTTGATTTATTCACGTGGGGCTGATGTAACCACAGATGTCTTTAAAAGAGGGAGGTGAAAGAGCTTTGGAGAGGAAGGATTAGGAGCTGAAAGTGGTGACTGACAACGAAGGGAGACACCAGGCAAAGGATGGCGATAGCCCCCAAAGCTGGGAAAGGCAAGGAAACAGATTTCCCCCCAGTACCTCCAAAAAGGATTGTCTGACCAACACTTCAATATTAGCCCAGTGAGACTCAGGAGAGAACTCTGAAATATACAACTGCAAGATAACTACATTTGTGTTTTTGTGTCTTAAGCCACAAAGTTTGTGCTAGTTTGTTACAGTGGCCATCGAATATTAACAAAGCAGGTTTGCGTGTGTGGCATTCAAATAAGAACTCTAAAGATTGACATTTGCTGACTTTAATGAATATTTCATTAAACGAAGGTAAATAGACTATTTTCCCATGTCATTTACAGAATATATTTTCAATACGCATATTTAATGATCTTTTAATTATCAGCATCACAGCAGTGTGATGGATGTGGTGACTATTGCATAAAATCCACATTAATCAAATATGGATGGATTTTTTAATTTGAAAATGAATTCTATTTGGAAATCTAATATACTACACAAAACTATAGAATTTAAGTCACATAAAATAACTATATTTTATAGAAATAGTTTTATACAATTATATAAAATCAAGGCTATTTTGAAGACCAGGGCACATGGGTGTCATAATTTGGGTGGATGTGAAGATTCTTTATTTACAACCCAAGCCCGTCTCCCTCCTGACCTCATGCTCTGTCCACAGCTTTTGAGCTCCTCCATGGACCTTCTCAGATAGCGCCACCGCAACCACAGGTTTCTCCATCACTAATTGCTGTTTACTGCACAGGTCTCATATCATTAGCAGGGTTGTGCTATAACTGGGACACAGGGCATGACACCTGCAATCTAGTCCCTCTGAACATTCTGCTCTGCTTGGGTGAGTTCCAAATGGGCTCTTGGTTTATTTCACTTATGGCCACAAATCATGTCTGTTTTCTTCCTTCTTTGTATCTTGCTTTGTCTGTTTCGTCCTGTCCCCCCTGCATTTGCATACAAAGCATCTTCTACAGCTAGTACATTTGATTTCCCTTTTGATTACTACAATTGTTAACCTTGATCAAAAGGGATCCTGCAGGGTGGACTTTTGATATCTGATCCTATCACCCTTTATCCTGTTTATCTTAACATGGTTCAAACCAGAAAGTCCCCTGCAGCTTCAGCAACCATGATTACTGAGAAAGCCACAAGTTACCTGTTGGAAAAGACATCTGACAGGCATTTTTTCAACCCTGTGCTCATCAGAAAGATGAACAGGCTCAGGGATGAGATATGTGCTTTCCCGATGCTTTTCCAATGAAGGTTTTATATCTAGATATTTCTCCAGTGAAGGTTTTATATCTAGATATATCTTGGTTTTATATCTAGTGGACCTGAGCTACCCCGTGCCAGGCTTCAAACAATAAACTTCACAAGAATCCGGCTATTCAAACTGCCATGGTTTTGAGGAGATGGGATGGGCATCCTGTCCAGCTTCCCCATCTCATCTCTCAGGCAGCCTTGTAGGGCGAGACTCCTCTGGGCAGTCACAGTGGCCCATGTCTGTTTCCAGGCTGGTGTGTTTGGAAGCACCAATTTTATTAGAGAATCCAAAGGGCTTCCCAGGAGCTGACTCACCATAACCTAACTCTGAAGAGCTGGGTGAGGGAGCCAGAATGCGTACATTAGTTTACCCCAGAGAGATGGTCCATTCTGCGAGCATATAGTTCTCATCTGCAAGTTAAGAGTTTTGTTTTTTTTTTTAAATTGAATGTTAGAGAAGCTAATTTGTGATGAAAATTGTTTGGCAAAAATGGAACTGGGAGAGAGATGTAGGGTGTGAAGGAATGAGGCCCCGAGACCACTTGACTGACCCCTGTACTAATGTGATTGTGTTCAGTGTCATCCCCGCCTGGACTAACTGGATCTGAACACCACGGAGTTGCTTTTAGTCCTCTCCCTTTTCAGATCTCCATGACAAACACATTATTTCTTTAATTATTTATGCCTTTGATTGGGCTACAGATGTTAGAGTGTTAACTTGAGTGATTAAGACCAGGGCATTTGGAGTCTAGAAGATATGAATTTGTTCAAAGTTTAGCATTAACGTTTCTAACTGTGTGATGCTGAGAAAGATAATTAACTTTTGGAAGCCTTGGTGCACTTGTTAGTAAGACAGGAATAATAATGCATTATAGGTTGGTCATGAAAATTGAGTGAAATAATTTATGAAACTCACAGCACGGTATCTGTGGCCCTGGGACACTGTGTTCTGTGTGCATGTCTGATGCCCTCTGTGTTGGCTTTGCTGCTGGAACTCACAGAGCTTCCTGGGGGCCCCTGCTGCTCTCACCACTGAGACCATCACCTGTCTCCAGAGAACACCTGGGCCACATGTGACCAAGGCAACAGGTGAAGGGCCTCCAATCTTCACAGCACTGCTCTGTCATTTCCCTTCTACACAAAAGTGCCCTATTTTCAGGGCTGTTTTCAAACTGTTCTCCCTCCTCCTTTGGGACTGTCTTCTTCCTGTTGTCCACCCATGAGTGTGAAGATGAACATATTATGGGGAGGTCCTTCCAACCAAGTTCTCTAACATTCTGGGAAATGAAAGATTTGGATCTACATGTCATAACCATTTCATTTTATATATATAGCACATCACCTCCAATATATACATTTTTTATTAAAAATAAAATTTAAAAAGTCCCATTTTAACCCAATGCTTTCATTAGCTGTCAGGATGGCTTTGCATGACTGTCATTGTCAGCTTGAATGAAATACATCATTAGCACCCATGTGATTGTTTTGCCGTTGGATGTAAGCTTCTCAAAGCAGCACAGTGAAGTCACACTCACAGCTTCACTGGGTGCCAGGCATGCTCCAGGAGCTTTGCATGCATGAAATATGTCATCATCTCAACCCTATGAAGTAGATGCTATTAATAGCCCCATTTTAAAGATGAGGAAGTGGAAACACAGTGGTTAAGAAATTTGCCCAAGATTTCACAGTAGGTGGCACAGTTGGGAATCAGACCCAGCTGGTCTAGATTCAAGTTTCTGTTCTTGATCAGCGTGTGCTTCTGCTTCTTGACCAGAGACGGCTGACGTTGTCTTTGGGCTTTTTCTAATGTGTTAATCAGGAACACTTGTTTTGAATTTTCACCCTCGTTTCCTTTTCTCCCTCAAGTTAGAGTTTATTCTTACATGGGTTATAATTTTTATTTACTTCCCATTGTGAGACTTCTATCTACATCCAAGGTTGCGCCACGGCGGGTGGGAGGGGGTGGTGTCTTGGACAGTGGCAGTGAGGGAGATGGGCATGGAGATTTTTTTCTGATGGGTCAGTGGAAAGTGAGCTGATAAACACTTATTCCCGCTGCGGTGCAGAGGGGAGACATTTCTCCTCTTATATACGAGATGGGGAGAGCTGTTCTCTGTAACCAGTTACATGAATTTGGAGAAATTTAGCCCAAAATGTGGTCTCCTGGGTCTGTAGAGTTAAGTTGCTTCTTCAAGTGTCACAGATATCAGGCGGGGGAGTCCAGAGCTGTCCAGGGTAACTCTCAGACACCTGCTAGGTCCTCTGGCAAACATAAGGAGCTGTAATAATGAAGTGGGTGTACGCTGTAACCCTTGAACAACCACAGGTTCTTCTCCCACAAAGCTGTAAAAAGGAATTCTCAGACATTTTAGATAGTAAGCAGAGAGAAACAGACTTTGTTTAAGAAAGTAAAGTTTATTTAAAGGAAGGAAAGTATGGACTGCCCTTATCTCTGTCTCAGGTCCCTACCTGACTGTCTCTGAAGCTGCCTAATTAACCCTAACTTGCCCTGG
>PVIJ01009439.1:0-66779 GCA_004024925.1 Scalopus aquaticus
AGAAAAGCAAATGGCCAACAGATACATGAAAAAATGCTCAACATCACTTATAATCAAGGAAATGCAAATCAAAACCATTATGAGATACCACCTCACACCTGTGAGGATGGCACACATTAAAAATACAGGCAACAACAAATGCTGGAAAGGATGTGGAGAAAAAGGAACTCTTCTACACTGCTGGTGGGAATGTGAACTGTTCCGACTTATTCATCTCTTGAATGTTGCAGGTTTTGACTTTAGTTTGTAATGTACTCTGTTTTCTCATGTGGGATTCCTTACTCCAACAAAGAGTACAAAGCAATTTAAGTTAAAGTGAAAGAGGGTGTCAGTTTGATAAAAATGTGATTCATTGTTTTCAGTTGCAGTGAGATGTTTGGAAATGCTAACTCTAGAATTAGCAAATCATGAACAAAGACGGGTATTATTCGCTTTTCTCAATCCTGTTCTCATTCTCTCACTCTCCTCTCTGGTCCTTAGTATTCCGTTATGTCTCGAGTTGTAGGATTTATTTCTATTTCTGTCAGTTTGTTTGCCACTTTCTTCTGTTTCAGTTGAGTGGTCTTTCTATGGACCTACCCCAGATTTCCTTCCCTATGACTTTATAGTTCACAGGTTTGATAGAAACTGAATAGAAACATTAGGTGCCTATTTCAAATTCCAAGGAGAGACTCAATTAGCATTGTTGATGAGGCCATTTATCATGGTACATTTATACACAGTTCTGGGTCAGAGCCTTGTGAACTTGGAAGGGAAACACTTTTTTAAAAAGTCAGTTATGTGTCTTTGAGAAGAAGGTGTGGAGGACCATAACTAGGGAAAATCATTGTCTTTTCTGGTAAATGGAAAATTTCTTAGGATTCTGGTTAGAATAAGGTTGAAGATGATATTTATTTCTGTTGAGGCTGAAGTTAATTATTACTCCAGCATTTTAAATTTATATCTATATTTAAATGTAAACCTTACATAGCAGATAGAGGCCCTTTGGATGTACCAACAGATGAGTTTCTGCATAATAACATCAAATTCTATCATTCTTCCCATAATTTTATAGGAAGTTTGATCCTAAGTCTGAATATTAATTTTTATTTTTCATTGTTGGAATATGGAACTTAATCAATTAAGAAATACAACATAACTGTGGTCTAGAATGTAACATCTACTGCACATTAAAAGTACAATGAGATATACTTTATCTGTGGTTATATAATTTGCTTCTAACTTAATTCTGATTTATTTTTAAGTGATATTTATTTATTTATTTTTTAATATTTTATTTTTGTTATTCATATATTTTACATTATTGTGTGTTCCCCATAGGTTACCCACCACCTGTTCACCCATGGATCCATCACCATAATCCCCTGTGCTCCCCTATTCCCCCGTCTTGAGCCCTTACCCTCCCCTCCTTCCCTGCTGAATGTCACATTCTTATTTGGCTCCCCTATATTCCTGTTATAAGTGAAACCATTCGATAATTTTCGCTTTCTTTCTGGCTTATTTCACTGATCATGATCCCTTCTAGATAGATCCATGTTGCTGCAAATTGCATGTGTTTGTCTTTTTTGTATGCTGAATAGTATTCCACTGTATATATGTACCACATCTTCTTGATCCAGTCATCTATTTTTGGGCATCTGTGTTGTTTCCATACCTTAGATATTGTAAACAGTGCTGCAATAAACATGCGGGTGCATGTATCCTTTTGGATTAGTGTTTTTGTGTCCTTTGGGTAGATTCTCAGTAGTGGTATTGCCGGGTCAAATGGAAGCTCCATTTCTAGGAGTTTGAGGAAATGCCATACAGCTTTCCATAGTGGTTGGATCAATTTGCATTCCCACCAGCAGTGTAGGAGAGTTCCTTTTGCTCCACATCCTCGCCAACATTTGTTGTTACCTGTTTTTGTAATGTGCGCCATTCTCACTGGAGTGAGGTGGTATCTCATTGTGGTTTTAATTTGCATTTCCCTGATTATAAGTGATGTTGAACATTTTTTTCATATACCTGTTTGCCATTTGCTTTTCTTCTTTGGAGAAGTGTCATTTTAGTTCTTCTGCCCATTTTTTGACTGGATTGTTGACTTCGTTTTTGTTGAGTTGTGTGAGCTCTTTGTAGATTTTTGTTATCAGTCCTTTATCGGTTGTATTGTGTGCAAAGATCTTCTCCCAATTAGTAGGGTGTCTATTTGTTTTGATTATTGTCTCTTTTGCTGTACAGAAGCTTTTTAGTTTGATGTAGTCCCAGCTCTTTATCTTTTCTTTTACTTCCTTCGCTATGAGGGAAGTGCTTTTAAAGATTTTGCTGAGGTGTATGTCATGTAGAGTTTTGCCCATATTTTCTTCTATAAACTCTATGGTTTGAGGTCGTACCTCCAGGTCTTTTATCCATTTCAAATTGGTTTGAGGTTTGAGGTAGTAGTCTAGCTTCATTTTTTTGCATGTAGCAGTCTAGTTCTTCCAACACCATTTATTGAACAAGCTAATCTTGTTCCATTGCATATTCTTTGCTCCTTTGTCAAATATTAGTTGTCCGTAAATATGTGGATTTATTTCTGGGTTTTCTATTTGATTCCATTGGTCTGTGTGTCTGTTTTTGCTCCAGTACCATGCTGTTTTAATTATTATGGCCTTGTAGTACAGTTTGAAATCAGAGAGTGTAATCCCTCCATTCATATTCTTTTTAGCCAGGAGAGCTTTAGCTATTCGAGGTTTTTTGTGGTTCCATATGAATTTCATCAATATCCGTTCCATTTTTTGAAGAATGTCATTGAGATTTTTATCGGAATCGCATTGAATCGGTAGATTGCTTTCGGTAGGATGGCCATTTTGATGATGTTGATTCTTCCAATCCATGAACAGGGGATGTCTTTCCATCTTTTGTGTCCTCCTCTATTTCTTTTAACAGCGTCTTGTAGTTTTCTTTGTATAAGTCCTTTACCTCTTTTGTTAGGTTTATTCCCAGGTACTTGATTTTTTTGGTTTTGATTTTAAAGGGGATAATTCTTTTAATTTCTTCTTTTTCAGACTATTTGCATATAGAAAGGCTAGTGGTTTTTGTGTGTTTATTTTGTATCCTGCTACGTTACTGAATCGGTCTATTGTTTTGAGTAGTTCTTCCATGGAGTTCTTAGGATTCTCTATGTATATAATCATATCATCTGCAAATAGTGACGGTTTAATTTCTTCCTTCCCTATTTGGATTCCTTGTATGTCTTTCTCTTGTCTTATTGCTCTTGCTAGAACTTCAAGTGTTATATTGAAAAGCAATGGTGAGAGTGGACATCCTTGTCTTGTTCCTGATTTTAGGGGAAAGGCTTTCAGCTTCTCACCATTGAGGATAATATTGACTGTGGGTTTGTCATATATGGCTTTTATTGTGTTAAGGAAATCTTCTATCCCAAGATTTCAAGGGCCTTTATCATAAATGGTGTTGCACTTTGTCAAATGCTTTCTCAGCATCTATTGATATGATCATATGGTTTTTATTTTTCTTTTTGTTAATGTGTTGGATTACATTGATTGATTTTTGGATGTTGAACCATCCTTGTGTCCCTGGAATAAATCCCACTTGGTCGTGGTGTATTATCTTTTGGATGCATTGTTGAATCCTGTTGGCCAAGATTTTGTTAAATATTTTTGCATCAGTATTCATTAGGGAGATTGGTCTGTAGTTTTCTTTTTTTTGTATTGTCTTTGTCTGGTTTTGGTTTTAGAGTAATATTTGCTTCATAAAATGTGTTTGGTAGTACTCCTTCCTTCTCAATTTTTTGAAAGAGTTTGTGTAATATGGGGATTAGTTCCTTTTTGAATGTTTGGTAGAATTCGTTTATGAAACAGTCTGGTGCTGGGCTTTTGTTTTGGGGGAGGGTTTTGATTACTGTTTCAATTTCGTTGCTTGTGATTGGCCTGTTTAGGTGTTCTATATCTTCTTTATCTATTTTTGGGTGGTTGTGTAGTTTCAGGAATTTGTCCATTTCCTCTAAGTTGTTGAACTTTTTTCCATATAGCTGTTTATAATAATCTCTGATTATTCTTTTGATTTCTGTTGTGTCTGTTGCAATTTCTCCTCTTTCATTTCTTATCCTGTTTATTTGTGTGTTCTCCCGTTTTTTCTTTGTAAGCCTTGCTAGAAGTTTGTCTATTTTGTTTATTTTTTTTTAAGATTTATTTATTTATACATACAAGCTGGGTGTGGCACAGCAAGGTGGAGCTGCCCTGACCGAGGTCCCTCTCCTGCATGGGGCAGAACAGGAAGCTTTAACCGTGCCACTTTTGTCCTGTGCTTCTCCCGCACTTGTAGCCAGGAGCTTTTTCCTGCGGTTCCTCCAGTGGCTAGAGAATATTAACACTGCTGGGGTGGGGTGGTAGACAATCACCCGAGTTTTGTTCCAAAGGGGAGCTAGAGTGCTGGCTCCGTAACAGAGGTGGGGGAAGGGATTACACCACGGCTGCCCGGGGCTTTGTTCCGTGTCCCACCAACTTCCCCAGTGCACTCTGCCCTCTCCAGGTCCCTGTTGCTACCTGGAGGGACTGCTAGTGTCAGTCTCGAGTTTATCACTCTGCCGTGCCTGGGGACACGCCTCTGCCCACCTTTCTTTTTCTGGGTCTCCTCAGGTGCCTCTTGTCTTGGTTTCCTGGCCCGGTTTTGTGTTGAGGGGAGGGGAAAGGAGATCTGGTAGTTCTTTCTTCTCCTTAGTCAGTCTTTTCAGCTTCTTTCCAAGTCCTACTCACCCATGAGGGTGTTAGATTTATGTAGTGTTTCTGTATCTTCTCTGGGTTTGGCGAATATCTCTTTATAAGTGGCTTTTCTTTTGGGAGAGTTGATTCTAACATCCCTTCACCGCCATGTTGATGATGTCTTAATTCTAATTTAAAAGATAGTGAATTGAGAATATAATGAAGTTACTATCAATCAGTGCCCACATTAATGCATGCATTAATATGCATGCATTGCTTTTAGATGTAAACTCACAAATTGTTAGTATGTATCTGATACATATCTAGTATGTAACAAATCAATGAATGGATAAGACATTAAACCAAAATAAATTGTTTAACATATATAAAATTTAATAGTTTACTGTGGAAGAAACATGGATAATAAAATAGCTTGAATTTTAATATAGAGTAGAATATTCTGATATTAAACACAATACATGGACATTTTTCACCTTATATAACTATTTTGAAAACCATAGAAAAAAAATTTCAAACTTTTTGAAGATAATGCTATATAATTAATTAAAATGTATGTAATAAATAGAGATTAACTTCTAAACAATGGAACTCTTTAAGTGAAATTTCTGCTTGAATGGTAAATTTGATACATCATCTACCTAGACAAATTCACATTAAAATATGGTGTTCAAGGCAATTAAATTGTAGATTTTATTTGTTGTCTGCTTAGTAGTCATGAAAGACAGGGCCATTTGCGTTTTCTAATAGAACACAATTGAGGAGATTATGATTATGCCAGGAAAGGCTAAGAAACAAGCAGGCCTAACTACAAAATGTTCTATATTAAAGATAGCACATATTTTTTAAAAGTAAAATGAAGGTTTTAGTATATCTGTAAATAGTCAAATTAAGTTTTTATATGCTTGAGTGATCTTTTTTGTTGAAACTTTGAAAAAGTCATAAGAACACTATTTCTGTATCCTTATTATATGAAATGGTTAAAAATATTAGTATTTACTGTTTAATCACTCTTTTAATCACTCTATTAATTCCACTGGTGTAGGTAAGATTCATACCTTAAGGTTATGGGAATGATTGTAGATATAATAATCAACTCTGTATAGAAGACAATAACTATAGTTTATCAGTCACATAATTGTAACCTGTGTAGAAGGACATTGCATGTCATGAAGGGACACACACAGGTCATTCATAGGGACAGAATGGACAACCAGCGTTTAAGGAGGCAAACTGCTTAGTATAATGAGAATGAGACCACCCCTGATGGCATACTTCACACAATCACATGTTCAGTTACTTGCAACAGAAAATGTGCTGATAGACAACTTGGTCAAGGAAATATTTAGTGAGCAGCTTGATTATGATGAATATGATTCTAACTGAAAATTTAGGGCAAAAAAGATATCAACACATTATTTGATGGAGAAGACATTGGTAATGACAGTAAATACGTGTATTAGTATTTTTGTCCAGTAGCATATACTGTCTGACCATGTTTAGAAAACTGAAGAATAAGTGAAATAGGGGCAGACAGGGCACAAATGCCCAGGCTCTGAGGCAAGAGCCACCAAAAAGCCCCAAAAGGCCAAAAGGCCAAATACAACAAAGGACAGCACCTATGAGAGGACGGGTCAATGTCGGTGGGTTCTCACCCATGTGCACAATTGCAGGAGACTTCAGGCTACAGGAACAACAAACATGGGGCTTATTTTATAAATGGGGGAAACAGAGTGCTTACTGCATCCTCAAGTGGTGGCTACCTCACCTAGAATGCCATCGGGGATGGTAGCTCTTTGGGAGGTGTTGGGTCAGCCCAACAAACAGCTCTTTGAGACACCAAGCCCAGGGCCTCTGGTGCTCCTTTCAGGCCACGTCAGAGACAGGACCAGAGGCCCAGTCTCGGCAGAGTCCTTCAGCTTCCCTTCCTCCTTGGAGAGCAGCTGCTAGACACTTCTTTTCTACTTTCTTCCTCGGAAGCCAGAAACGGACTTCTTTCTTCTCTCTTCAGAGTCTGGAACTGTCGTCTTTCTTCTCCTGGGGGCTGGTGTCATCATCATTGTCTTCTCCTGTTTCTTCTCTTCCTCCCCCTTCCTTTTTCTGTTCTTCTCTTTTCCCCCTTCTTCTTCCTCTCCCAGAGTACCACAAGTACTGATTGAACCATCCACAAGTCTGATTTGAACATTTTCAGACCTGGAGCTGATTAGACCTACCCATCAGCTCCTAGCACCCGATTTGTCTGTTCAAAATGGCAGTTACTGGGCAGGAACAACTGCCACAATGGCTCTGGAGCAGTGAGGTAAGAGGAGCAGTGGGGCAAGAGGCCCCACTGCTCCTGCAGGCTCCCACTGCTAAAGCAGCTTGGTTCCAGTAACAAGGAATGTTTCCAAGCAGATTTATGAAGTGATCATTAATTTGATAACAAGAGAAAAAAAGGATATTCCCTAAAAAAAACAAAAAACAAAAAAAAAAACTAAGTACCAATTTCCCTCCTGGATACAGAAGCAGAAATCCTCAATAAAATCTTAAAAACTGAATTCACCAACATATTATAAGGATCATGTACCATGACCAAGTGACAATATTCAAGTGATATAGGGGAACCAAATATGAGACAGACACTCAGAGAGGGAGGGAGAGAACAAGGCCTCAAAATGGGGTAGAAAAGGGCACAAGGGACCATGGTGATTGGTCATGGGTGAACTGGTGGTAGGTTACCCAAGGGGAAAACAAAATGTAAAAGATATAAATAACAATAAAAAAATTTAAATAAATCTTCACATATGGCAAACATTCTATCAGAGGGAGAGGGGAAGGGTAAAGATTTAAGGAGGCATTAAGGCATAATGAACTATGATGGAGGACAATGGGTGCCATGCTGATGGGTATGGTGCGGCAACATAGACATGAAGAGCTGGAATCTGTGCTTAAGAATGATATACAGTGTTCCAAATAAATGTTACCTTAATTAAAAAAAAGAACATGCATATGCCAATCAATGTAATATACCACACTAACAAAATGAATACTAACAATCATATGACAATATCAATAAAATAATATTATTATGAAGTTATTTGATGTGATTCAACATCCATTCATGAAAAAAAAATAAAATGGGATTAGGGAAGAGAGTGAAACAAAATAAAGGACTGTAATGACAATGCCGTTGCTAACATCAGACTCAATGATAAAAAAAACTAAAAAAAAAAATTCCTCTAACATCAACTACAAGACAAAGTTATCTACTTTCACTGATACATTGCAATTTAGTTTTGGGAGCCCAAGCTAGTGCAATTAGGCATGAGAAATATATACAAATAATTCAAGTTGGAAAAGATGTAAAATTATCACTATTTAGAGATAAAATGATAATAAGCAGAAAAACATAAACCCTCCACTAAAATATTGCTAGAAACAATATATCAGTGCAGTGAAGAGGCTTCAACTGCTGGTGGTGTTTTCGATATAAAGGAATTGTGACATCTTCTTCTAGAATATTCCATTGTTGGAGTCTTGATCCTAGAAATTCTGCCTTGTTCTTGGATAAGTCCAAATCACGAACCAGGTCACTTAGTTCTTCCTATGTTAGTCTGTGGGGTTGATGATGCAGAACAGTGAAAATCTGGATCACTGCATGCTGATGGAACAGAAGAACAGGTCAGCTCACCCTTGTCCTCATCAGATGAATAAAGAGAATATTCCGCTGGAGGTTCTGGAATAGGAAGTCCCTCAGCATGTGGAACTGGTCTCAGTGCAGACAGAATGTCTGGTAGATTATTCTCAACTTCTTTTGCTTCATTATTCCGCCAGAAAGAGGAGTAACCAAGCAGAAGTAACAATCTTGTATGTGGTTGCTTGGCTCTCTCCACACTGTGAGGACGCAAATGGCATTGATGTTCTTTTGCCGTTTAACCACTGGGAAAGCTGTGTTGTACATGAAGCACAGCATACATGCGGGGCCCAAGGCTTGTCTTGGTCACCAACCTTGCATGTGAAGTAAAGATGATAAGCCTTCTTCACTTGAGAAGGGATCATTTTCTTCTGGTTGACAAATGTCACTTCCCCACAAAGAGAGCAGAAATTGTCTACGCTATTAACACACTTTCGAGGCATTACTGTTATGTATTGTGCCTAAATGGATAAAATAATAACATTTCTGTGAAACAGTAGCTTAAACTGTCTCGCACAAAGTCTGAAATATTTTCAATGCTCAAAGTTTCCAACAGGGCTTTAAATAGTTCACTGCTGGCGTCAGCTTACTTCAGCAGCTGCCTGGAAGTAGTATTGCATTGCATCAGAAAATGATGAAATCAACTCTCAATGATGTGTTCAGATGGTATTATGCAATGCGATGCAATATTACATAATTCTAGGCTGATTTAGGCTGTTGTTGCAGTCCTACTGGATAAATTTACACGGTGAAACATATAAAATGAATTATATGACAAATCTTCAAATCGTAGAGCTAATAAAAAATTTTCAGGGTTATATTCATGTTCAGCACACTAAGATACTACAGATTAGGGCCTTTTTAAGTCAGTAATGATCTCTCTGTTGACCAGTGTTATATGAACATTTAATTTATTACAAAGTAGCTAAGAGTATATAACTGAAAAATAAGTCTCTTAACAAGTGGTGCTGCGAAAACTGGACAGCCACATGTAAAGGAGTGAAATGAGACCATAAGTTCACAATATGCAAAAAATAACTCAAAAGGGACTAAAGCATTGGAGGTAAGACCTGAAACTGGGATTGGGGGCAGGAGTAAACAAAATAAAACAAACAAGACCTGAAAGCACAAAACATGTAGACAAAAATCTGGCAAAATACTTACTCTGAGGTACTGGATTCAGGAACTTCTTTGGAAACTCCAGTACAAAACCAGGAGAAACAAAAGCAGAAGCAACCAAATGTCTGCATCAAAATAAAAAGTTTCTACACAGTGAAAGAAACTATTGTTAAAAAAATACAAAAACGGGATAAATATTTTCTCATCATGTATTTGATGTGGTGTTATTATCCAAGATCTGCAAAGAACACACCCTGAAATTGGAACCCAGTGGCACCATGCAGTGAGCATGATGGCTGCAGCTGAAGCCTGGGCTACTCACCCGGAGGGTGAGGGACAGTGATGGTTTTGAGCCCCAGGGTAAGTTAGGGTAAATTAGGCAGCTTCAGGGACAGTGCAGACAGGGACTTAGGTAGAGCTAAAAGAGGCTTCTGAGATAAGGGCAGGGAAATTCAGAAGGGCTAATGAGGGCAGTAGATTTTAAGGCTAAAATTTAAGGCTAGTTGAGACAGAAAATTTTAGGAGAACTTAGGTAGGCGAGGCAAAAAGAGAAACTCAAGAGCTGAGAAATGGGCACATATACCCGCAGGAGTATAGCCACTAGGAGAAAGATCCAAGCACAATATAGGATGATGAGATTTTAGAATAGAGAAAAAAGGGTTTAAATATCTGCTAGACACAGGCCCATGATGGCTTCTTTTGCTCCTCCTTGGCAACATTGCCTTGGAGTCTTTGATTTTGCTCTATTTCCTCTAAATAAGCCTCTTCTTTCTTGAATAAAATTTGTTTCTTTCTGCTTACTTATCTAAAAAGTCTACAAATTCCTTTTTATGGCTTTATGGGGCAAGAACCTAGGGTGGTTCAAGGGCTAAATTACAATGCATACCGGCTTCGGTTGCCTGCATCATGTCCCAGCCTGTTTCGGCTGTAGCCTGTGTGCATTACTCTGAAAGTGGTAGATCCAGGGATTCCCACCCTCCCTAGAGTTACTGTGTATGGGAAGCCCCTACTCCCTGCACAAGTGGGGTTTGAGTGCTGGAATACCTTAGGCTCCTAGGAAAGCAGTGGGGATTTTCCATTGGCCCTCCAGAAGCACTGACTCTGGGCAGCACCCAGGCTGCCATATGGTAGGAGACAGCAGGACATGGGAGTCCAAACTGGTGCGCCAGTCTTGATAGCTCTTCTGGCTCTAGAGAGGACTGAGCACCAGAGCCTACCCCCTGTGCTGGGGTTCTAGAAGTGTGCTGCATTCACACACCAGGCAGCAGCAGAGGGCTGGTATTTCACCACCTGCCACCAGTGGCCCCACTGGGACTCAGGCTGCCAGCAGAGACCAACAGAGACAGCAGGTGGCAGTGGTTCCCCTCCCACACTGCCCCAGGTCATGCAGCCTTAAAAATGTTCCATATATATACTCAATACAATATTACTCAACTTTTAAAAAAGCTGACATCTTGACATTTACAGCATGGATAGCACTGGGGGATATTTTGCTAACTAAAATAAGTCAGGAGGAGAAAGGCAAATACTGATTGTTTGACTCACTTCTGGAACATAATGAAACAAAACAAAGAGCAAAAAGAAAAAATGTCCTAGATATTTGCAGAATTGAAGCTACCAGAGATGTAAAGTTAGGGTACGGGGAGCAAAGGAGAAGGAGACACGATGTACAATGGTGGAGGATTACGGATGTTTTGAAGGTGAGTGTGGTATGCTAACATGTATCTGAATGGGTGAACCTTACACTTCAATCTCATGCAGAGTCATAAAGCAACATTACCTCAAGAAAATAACAATAAATGAAAAATATATTGAATAATATATTGAATAATAAATGAAATTGAATAAATGAATTGAATAATAAATGAAAAATATTAAAAATAAATGAAAAGTCCAGAAATTCATTTTTTTCTAATAAAGATAAGTTTTACAGGTTTAGCTTAAATATTTGATTAAAAAAAGAATTATACTAAGAAGTAGACGAAAATAGTGTAGTACTTTTTAGCAAAAATTACACTTGTGCAGTTGTACATATGGATGATATCTGTAGTTTGGTAAATATGATTGTAAATGTATGCATTAATTTTTATTTAATTTTCACTAGCTTTATTTGACTTGGATTCAGATTTTCTACAAAACTAAATTGCATACCACCCCATTATGCAAATGCCGTAAAATGTAATTTTATAATAATTATGATAAACTGTTTGGAGTGTGTATTTCCTTCAAATCTTTCTATTATGTTATTTTAAGATTATTTTATCTATTATACTCCTTAATTTAAAAAAAAAAAACTTTTTCATAGAAGAACTGGGGTTTAGGTCAGAGTTTGGGGGTGGGGGGTTGGTGACAGGATTCACCAGAGACAAAGTGACAAGCACAACAGGCAGATCTACTGAATACACCACTGAGGGGAGCAGCGGGCAAGACAGGAGAGGTCTGCTGAGCCATATGTTAGTTAGCGCCCAGACTGGAGACCGAACGCAGGCTGTTGAGGGGATAGTGCTGAGACTTAACTCCTAGGTCATCAGGGAAGCTCTGTATTGGGCATTTATATCAATCTTTGATATCCATTTTGGGATTTTTTCAGGAAAAAAATCTTGATCCTTTATTGAAAATCAAACTTTAAAATTCAAAGGAAAATATGGCAAGCAAACTAAGACAGAGAAAGGCAAATACTGCAGAGTTTGAATTAAATGTGAAATATAAAGAAACCAAACAAATGATGAGTCAACACTAAACCACACACAATATAAACCTAGAAATATGAATGTAAAATTGAGGCAATCAGAAGGGGAGGGAAATGGTGGAGATGAAAGTGAGGAGGGAATATTGTGCATTACAGTGGAGGTCCATGCATGCCTTGGTGGTTGGTGTTGGCTAGTACACACCTGAAGTGGTGGAATTCTATATTCCAAATAGTATACAATGTCATAAGCAAAGTTATATTAAATAAAAGAGAAAGAAAATATGATATGCTTTCCTCATTTAAACATTATATATATATATATATGTATGTATGTATGTATGTATGTATGTATATGCTGAAATTTGACTTTTATGCCCAAGTAACTGTGCTCTTATTCATTAATAATGACTTGGATTTCCTTTTACTATTTCCATGTAAGTACTAAATCATCATATTCATTTGAAGTATTAACAGGAATTTAATATACCCTTTGGCAAGGTGTTGGAAGTCACTGTACTATGTGAACTGTATAAATAATTTTGGCATTAATTATATTTTCCCAATTAGATCAAACATCTTTAGCAAAATTAATGGAAGTACATTTTCAAGAGTTACTGGCTGATGCCAGTAAGTAGGCTGCATGTAATTATTTTCTCCTTCTTGCCCTTCTGCTAGATCAAGATGAGACTACCAGAACTCAGTTAATCTAAGTAAAAATCTGTCAACACACATATAAATAAAATGGGGGTGGGGGAGGAAGAGTGCTAAGTCATGAAATGAAATGAAACCTGGAATAACAATATGTATCACTCAGTAGTTTGTCTGAATGGCAGTGAGTTTTCAACAATTGGAAATGGAGGGAAAGTGCAAGCCATTGCTATCTATAAAGAAAAGTTCATATGCCTTGTGTTTGTGATGTGGTAACATACATTTAAAGGTTGTGACCCTATACCATTAAATCATATATAGTGTTGCAAATCATTTTTATCCCAATAAATAAAAATATATTTTAAAAAAGTGTCATTTGGAATTAGAGTAGCACAAACTGGAAGCACATTTTCAATTTCAGGGTAGGGAATTTAGGTTAGTACAGGAAAGATTCAGAAGTTCATTTACCAATAGAATTGAAAATGGGTTAAAGACTCGGATGTAAGACTCAAACTATTAAATTCAAGGAAGAAAACATAGGTAGAACATATCCCTTCATTTATCTGGTAAAAACTTGAGGATTTAACTCAGCAAGGGAAACAAAACTAAAATAATCAAGTGAGTCTATATCTCACTAAAAAGTTTCTACACTGTAAAAAACACTATTATTAAAACAGAAAGACTCATACTGGATAGAAGAAAATATTTACGCATCATACATCTTACAATAGGCTAGTAGCCAAGATCTATAAAGAATTCATACAGTTCAATGATAGGAAAAGAAACCCAATGAATAAATGAACAAAATAACTAATTTGACACTTATCCAAAAAAGACATATAGCTCCTCCCCTATTTTTTATTGAGTTATTTTTATTGAATTATATGAGATTTTTGTAGATATTGTATATCAACCCCCTTTTTTTAAAAAAAATTATTTATTTATACATACAGCTGGGGTATAGGCCAGAGGTGTGGAGTGGTGAGAGGCTTCACCAGAGACAGAGTGGGAAGCAGAACAGGCAGATCAGAAATACACTGCTGAGGGGAGCAGCGGGCGAGGCAGGAGAGGTCTGCCGCACCATGTGGGATTCTTCCCCACTGGGCGTCGAACTCGCATCGCTGCTGCCTACAGCGCCACAGTGCAGCGCTTAACCGCTGCGCCATTAGGGAGGCCCCCATTTGCAGTTAGAGTGATGATTGATATATGAGGATTTTCTACTGCCATTTAGTCTTTAGAGACTGTTCTCTCTATATATTATCTTATTTAATTTCTGTCTTTGTTTTCATTTACATGGTAGTGTTCAATATTGCTTGTAGTGGGCTTCAGATTCTTTTTGTCTCCCTTGTGTTTGAAGGAGAATCTTGCAGAATATTTTTTTTTTCTGGCAGTTTTTTTTTTTCTTTCAGTATTTTGAATACAGCATTCCATTCTCTCCTTGACCATAGGGCTTTCTCAGAGGAGTCAGATGTAAGCATAATAAGGATATTTTTAAGTTATCTGCTTCTTCAATCCTCACTACCTTCACTAGTCTTTCCTTGCTAGTATTCTTGTTAGTTTTACCACTGTGTGTTTTGGTGTAGATCTCTTTATGTTTAGGTAACCAGTTATTCTTTTAGTTTCATGGATTTATATCTTTAATTCCTTCCTCAATTGGGGACAATTCCCTCTCTTACATCCTTGAATGGACTCTTTATTTCTTCCTCCCCCTTCTGGGATTTCCAATATCCCTGTATTGTAATTCTTAATGATGTCAGATAGTTCTTAATTTGCCTCTTCATAATTTTTGCATCTTAACTTTCTCTCTTATTCCACCTTGGTCCTTAGTGCATTATTATCTTCAAGGTCACTGATTTGATCCCTCCATTTGATGTATTCTATCGTCATAGTTTACTGGAGAGTTCTTGATCTCATTTATGTTGTTCCTTATCTCCTTAATATATCTTAACTTCTTGTTTAATATGTCTATTTCTATATTCTATTCATTCATTTTATTTCTGATCTCATTAATTTGTTTTTCTCATTTCTGTTTTATTTCTTTGATTAGCTTTTTCAAATTATCTTGAACTGTTTCACTGGCCATTTATTGTTTTTTCTATCTTCTTGAATTTCTTTACTATAACAGTTTTGAACTTTCTACCTGGTAGGGATATATATTCTTCTGGTTTTGTATTTGAAAAATGAAGGGTTATTCTAATCTTTAAAAGCTATGCTCTCTTGAGGTCTTGCATTTCCACGTGTTATGTTTTTGCCTGCCCGTTTTACTATTTGAAGTCTTATTTAATCACTATTTAAAAAAAATATTCCCCAGTAGTTTAAGAGGTTAAACTAATCAACCATTTTTGGTCTTTGCTGGTTTTTGTTTGTACTGAGATCTTTTTAGTAGTTACTGATTCAGCAGTTTTGGGAAGGACTTGGAAGGGTATAGATGCTAGTATGGATGAATTAGGGTGGAACTAACTCCTGCATGAGTCCACATATATCTCTCCTCTCTGGGGTATGGGATGAGAAACTTAGCTGTCCCTTTGTTCTCAATATTCCTGGAAAGATAAACACCTTCCCTGGAGATGAGACTAGAGAATACAGTTCAGAATGCATTCTGCTATTATCTCTACCAAGGACCCAACCTGTATCAAGTACCCCAGCTTCTCTATAAGACTTTTCCCTTCTTCAAGAGTGTGTAGCTCTAAACACCAGTGGCAAGAATTAGGGCAACCTCTGCCCTCCAATCACCAGTCACAAAAGCCCAGCTTCCAACTGCCAGCTTTGTGAATAAGAGCCATACTTAACAGTCCCAGTTGGCAGTGATAAGTGTCCAATTAGCTGCCAGCCACCAGCTTCATGTCCTTGATCCAAGATACTCTCAAACTCCAGCTGCCAGCTGCAGAAGCCTGACTCCATCTGGGAGAACACTGTCACTGCCATCCTTCAGCCTGGGGAGCCAACAAAAGGGTGTGGGTCTCACTGGTTGCAGCACTTCAAGCAACAAACAAGAAGGATACAGATTTGAGAGATATTCCTATAAATAGTAGTGTGATTGATTATCCTTTGAACAGTAGAGTTCAATATAGACTTTAATAGTGGTCTGCTGTAGAGGATAATGGTGGCAAGGCTGTTGGTTCAGCCAGAAAACTTGGGAATAAGGACGTAGAGATTATGTAGAGGTACATACCCTTGAAGAAGGGGAAAGTGGCAAGCTCCCTTGGCTGACAACTAGATGTTGGTAGGTGCCCAAATAGTGCTGGCAGATATGGTGATTGGAGGTCTGGATTCCCATTCCATATGGGGACTGTTTGACTCTCATTGCCAGTGACTGGGGTCTGTGCTCCCTCAGTTGGTCATTGGCGTTTGTATTCTCATGGCTGGGGACTGGATGCCAGCAGTGGTCTGGGTCTCGTTTTTTCAATTGCTGTCTATGAGTCAGTTTCCTTTAACTGGTAAATGGAAGTTAGAAGTGACAGGGTTGGTGTTCAGGCTCTTGGGGTGGCTGAAAGCTGAGTTAGAACTGCCCTACTGTGGATGTTGCTCCTTGTGCACACTTCAACTTCTGTCTTATTTTCAGAAGTTATATTGTCTTTGCTCTGATTCACTAGAACCTAGTAGAAGGAGGAGTTGAGTCTGCATCTTCATGTACTGCCATATTCTCCAAGACTTAATATTATCTTAAATTGAAATGTAAAGAAATGAGAATGTTATTTGTCATTTACCCCCCAAAATGACATGATTATTTGGGTTTGATACATTTTCATTTGCTATATTTCTCTAACTTGAAAGATATGCTTAAAATATAAAGACCAAAAATTTTAAATCACTTTATTCAGAAATATAAACCCATAGTAACAAGTACCATTTTGTTGACATAATCGATACATTACAAACTCATGTTTTAATACCATATTGTGCTAGTGCCTAATGAAGCAATAAAGTCATAACATCTCAAGTGACTTTTGCATATAAAATATAAATAAGTTGAGGACTGAAATAATTCATTAAAAGAAAAGTTAAAGGAAAAACTCATAGGAGCAAATACATGTTAAATTATTCACATACAAAAATAAAATTTTACTGGCTTTTTAAAAGTGGTAGATTAGGGGCCTCCCTGGTGGCGCAGTGGTTGAGCACTGCGCTGTGGAGCTATCGACAGCACGCAATGCGTGTTCGATGCCCAGCCGGGGAGAATCCCACATGGTGCAGCAGACCTCTCCTGCTTCGCCCGCTGCTCCCCTCAGCAGTGTATTTCTGATCTGCCTGTTCTGCTCCCCACTCTGTCTCTGGTGAACCCTCTCGCCGCCCCACGCCTCTGGCCTGTACCCCAGCTTGTATGTATAAATAAATACATATTTTAAAAAAATAAAAAATAATAAAAGTGGTAGATTACACACACAGAGAGAGAGAGAGAGAGAGAGAGAGAGAGAGAGAGAGAGAGAGAAAGAGAGAGAGAGAGGTTCTAAGACAATGATTATTTCCACTGATTTGCTGATTTGTTGTAGAAATATTGAGTTGACTATATTCAGGCACTGATTACTGATAAGGAAAACTATTTCCTAAGATAAATACCTACTTTGTGAAGATATTGCTAACATGGTAAATATTTTTGTATGAGTTGTTTAAGATTGATAGTAGTAGGCAGAAGACAGTTTTTCTACTTTTATTGACAACCAACTGAAATTTGATATGTATAAAAATATGAAAGATTACACTTAAAACAAATGTTGATTGAAGTCTTAAGTATTTTTATGAGTATGCACTGATGGCACAGATGTAATAATTGAAAAACATTGTGGAATAGTTAGCCAGATAAAGGAGCTAGTGCCAAATTTTATGTAAACATGCTAGCTAACTCAATGCAACTATCTTGCTACGAAAACCTTGTTTTAACCCAGTGTTGTCTTTTGTGATGTATATTAATGTATGAAATTAAAGACTGCAAACTGCAAGTGACATTGTATGTTGAGCTAAGATAGCTATTATATAGAACGTTTCTCACAAAAATATTTCAGGGGCCTCCCTGGTGGCACAAAGTTTTAAGTGCAGCGCTGTGGAGCTGTTGTGTTTCACGAGATTGATGCCCAGCCGCGGAGATTCCCACATGGCCGAGCAGACCTCTCCTGCCTTGCCCTCTGCTCCCCTCAGTAATGCATTTTGATTGATCTGCCTGTTCTGCTCTCCACTCTTTCTCTGGTGAACCCTCTCACCACTCCACACCTCTGGCCTGCACACCAGCTTGTATGCATAAATAAATAAATCTCAAAAAAAAGCAAAAATATTTTATCCATAAAATAAATTCCGTTTCTTCAGAAGTTGTAAGAGTTTGATCTCAAATTTTTAAAAATATTAATGCATCATCAAGCTATCTATGCTATTTTTAATGATCTTGTTATTTCAAATCAAGATAGGAAAGTCCTGAAGAAAATTAACAGTGTTATAAGTTCTGTAATTTATGAGCAATTACCTACATCTGTGTGTATTGATATTGATCTTTTGTAAAAATTATCACTAATCACTTCATGCATTAATTTTTTGAAAGAGCTTCTCTCTAAAAGGAACACTTACTCAATAAATTAATATAATTTATTTCATTCATTAGAAGATAATCTGTCCTTTAATATAAACTGAGAGGGTAAATTGTTGGAACTTGTTACTTAGAAAAGCTTGACAAAAATGTTTGATAATAGAGTCTCACTTGCATTATTTCATATGCAGTATAAACATGATTACCTAGAAGTTGGTGGCATTACTTTAAAACCTGTCATTTTATTATCAACATATCTCTATAAGATTAATTTCTCTAAGCGTGTCATTATAATATTTATAAAAGTGGGTTAGTAATGCATTATTCAGTACAAATAATATGTTGTCAACTAATACAGATTAAATAAACTAATAAGCCAAGAAAAAACCCTTTAGATTTTTAAAATAATTTTCAATGTTGATATTACTAATATTTATCAGTTGTGGTGTGTTTAGATTTCTTGCATATGATCCCAAAATAAGTGTGAAATGAGATGTCTCCACACCAAAAGCAATTCTTAGACATCTGCGGGTTATCTGAGAATTGAACTCAATTGTGCTCAATTTTGATGCAATCTATCTGCAAATAGTCAGATTCTGAAGATTAAGGATTTAATTTGCCAAAATTGCCCCCTAGGTAAGAAACAAGTCAAAAATCCAGGCTACCCGTGATTCTGACCAACTGGCTATAATCTAGAGGCTCCCAGGAGGTTCTGAATCAGGTTTGATTGATTTAATAGTACTATTCATTGGGTTCAATAAACGTATTTACTCATTAGATCACTATGTTATTACAAAGTATATTATTAAGGGACAAATGGTTGTAAGAGATGCATAAGGCAAGGCATGCAAAAAGCTTTAGTGATTCCATGCCTTCTCCAGGCCAACAAATTGCCCATATCTCAATAGGTTCACCAACTTGGAGCTCTCTGAAGCTTCTCTTCAAGCTCTTACGGTGACTTTCTTACGTAGGAATCATTGAATAAATACTTGGCAATTGGAAATGTATTCAACCTGTAGTCTCTCTCCTATCCCAAAGGTGTAAGGGTAAACTGCAAGTATGAGCTATCTGCATGCATGATTTTTTCTCAAGGAAAAAAAGCCTCCATTTATAGATGTTTCCTAAAGATATCACCTCATTCACCTAGCAAGAGGCACTTTTATCATTTTCAACCTTAGGTGATCCCAAGGCTTTCTGGGAGCTGAGAGTTAGGAAATGTGGATAAAAACCAACTATGTATAAGAAAGAAATATCATTTAGCTGAAAGACTGAATATATATTTCTTATAAATTGTAATATCACATTGAGCATATATGCATCTAATATAGGGGTTGTCATTTTATTCATATTTTAAAATTGTATTATTGTATTGATATAATGTTGGTTGACAACACTTATGTGATTTAAGAGTATAGATTCACATCTCTTCAAATGTATGTTACACACTACACATAACACCAAAGCACCTGCAATCCTCCATCATAGTACAACAGTGCCCATCCTCCTTTACTCCCTACCATCTACCTTCTTAAACTGATACACTCCATTTTGTAGTCAAATTCCTATGGCTTGTTTTGGTTTAGTTTTATCTGTCCCTTCATTTTGTGTCTTTCTGTTCAACATCAGTGAAATTGTCTGACAACTGCCTTTATCCTATGATTTATTAAGTTTAACATATTCCCTCCAGTACCATCCTTGTTGTCACAAATAAAAAGATTTTGTCTTTTTTACAGCTAAGTCTTGTTCCATTGTGTATTATACACCAACCACATCTTCCTAATCCACTCAGCTCTCATTTGGGCACTTGGCTCTTTTCATACTTTGTCATTATAAATGGTGCTTCAATGAATATAGGAATTAATTTATTCCATCAAAAAGTGGCTGTTTATTTTTATTTTCTTTTGTGCTCTTCACATGGATAACTAGGTGAGGAACTGCTGGGTATATGAAAAATCTATTTAGAATATTTTAAGTTATTGTCGTATTGTTTTGTGTTAGGGACTGGATTAGTCTATATTCCCACCAAAATTGTACAAGCGTTCCTTCATCTTCACATCCTCACCAATACTTGTTTCTGGTCTTTTTGATATGGATGATTCTCATGAATGCGAGGTAGTATCTCATTGTGGTTGTGATTTACATTTTCCTAATGATAAGTAATTTTTCTTGTGCCCGTTATCATCTGTAAGTCTTCTTTGGATAAGTTTCTATTTTGTTTTATGCTCAACATTTGATTAGGTTAGTTTTTTTTCTTGTTAAATTTTATGTGTTATTTGTAGATCTTAGATATTAGCCTCTTATCAAATACATCATTTGCTAATATCTTATCCCATGTGGTGTGGTGTCATTGTGTTTTAATGATGGCTCCTTTCACTGTGTAGAATTACTTCACTCTTGTTATTTATTCTAAAAAGCTATCTGTCCCCCTCTCTTTCTCTTTCACTTCTGGAATGACCATTATTGTTATGTTGTATTTCTGAGTGGATTTGGGAAGCTCTAAATGTGTTATTTCTCTTTGTATTTTCCTTCTTCTTCTCCTCATATCATTTGTCTCTCTTCTTTCACCTGGGCTTTTGTATAATAATATCCTTCATGTCATTGATTTTGTCTGCTTGATTTTATTCTGCTTCCACTGCTTTCTTAGGTCTTTTGGGGAAAAATCATTATTGAGCTTTTTGTCACCTGACTTTTTTTTAATAATCTTCAATTTCTAATTTCTGTTTATTACTTTTATTTCTGATTCCATGCCTTTGTCTTCTCTAAATTTTGTTGTAGCTCTTATGTTAGCTTTTCTGAGTTGACTTATATCACTCTGAATTGATTTTTTTGCTTTTTTTTCTATATATGATTTTCTGTAAGTATGGAAATTTTGAAATCTCTATTTGATACAGAGATGTAATCTTCCAAGTATATGTGGTTGGGATCTGGAGAGTTATTCTCTCCTTGTGATAGCATAGTCCCTTGAAGCTCAAGGTGTCATGTTCTATATTTTGTGTCTTTAAATTTTCTACTTTTTAAAAATGTTTGAGTAGTAACTTAGAGAGCTGAACTACTGTCACTCTATGTGAGGTGGCAATTTGACTTTATTTGATTTCAAATTTTACTTTTTTTATTCTCACTTTGACTGGTTTCTAAGATACTGAGCTCTGTTTTTGAAGTTGCTGTATGTAGGGTGGGCAGAAGAGTTCTCAGGTTTTTCCACCTACCCTCTTGGTGATGGGCTTCTGTAGGCCTACGTCCATTCCTGATGGCGGACTCCTGAAGAAGGGCATGGCGTACCGTGGCATTGCATGGCATAGCATGACGTGGCTTGGTGTGGCATGCAGTAGCATTGTGTAGCATGCACAAGAGAGATGCAGAAAGCACAAGGAAGAAAAGTTTGGCAGCAGCAGCGTGAGCACATGCAGTAGAGGCAGCAGCAGAGAGCCCTTAAAAGTTGAAGATTCGTGGGGGACTAATAGGCCTGCTAGCCTCCTGATCCCCTGGCCACCTCACCTGCCTTGTACATGGCTGGCTTGCTATGAAAGATGAATAAAAACCTAAAAACCCACAGAGGGTTCCAGGACTTATTTTGACCAATCTGCACAGCTCCATGGAGAACCTGTGCTCCCTGTGGTCATCTTGCCACAACACTGTACCAGCAGGATAGAGGAAGGCCTGGAGGAATCTAGTCAGTGGTTCGAATGTACAAGGGTGGGAGCTTGGTTTGTTTATGTGACACTGTTGATATATTTTTTTCCTCTCTAGGGTTCCAGATGTGAGATTTTTGCACTCTGTGTATCATCAGTGATTTTCATGAGGCAGTATCAGTCCAAACAAAGGGACAGGGGTGGTGCAGTCTAGAGTGCTTTTTCTATTATTTCCCTTGCTAAGGAATCAGGCTGTGTGCAGCACCTCAACTACTCTATATGGGTTTACTTTCATTCCAGGGTGTATACCTTCACATAGGTTCTTTTCCTGCCTTCCCTTTGAACCTTGGCTGAACTGGAAGCCCTGCTGTCTTTTTTTGAACTGATGTGTTAGCAGAGAGGGTGAGGGGCCTCACGTGGTCCAATAGCTATTGTGAATATGTTTACTGAGTGCAAGGGTTGGCTCCTGTGTAGGGTTCCAGATCTGAGACTCTGAAGTCTGTGTACTGTCAGTGCACTAAATAGTTAATTACTAATCCTGGCTCATGGGGGGTGGGGGTAGGTGCAATCCAGAACACAACCTGTGTGCATTCAGACCCAGCCTGAGTATAGCATCCCAGCTCCTCTGCATCTGTTTCCCCGTCACAGGTGTGTGTCTCTAGACCATTTAGCTCTCCCCTCCCTGGGGTCCCTGGGACAGCAACTCTGTAATCTGTGTTCTCTACCCCAGACCTCAACCACCATGCATGTCTCACCACCTACCTCCTATTCAGTGGGCCATGATTTTCTTGTATGTCTCCTAGTGAAGTCTGTTGGCCTTTGATATCCAAGGGGGCTACTTCAGTTTTACCCCAAACCATGGGAATCTCGGGTTGTTGTGTCTTTCTGATTAACACTTAGATGTTCCTTTAGCCTTACTACCTAGGTGAGCTATTTCTGGGTCAGCAGGCACAGCTTCAGTAAGTCCAATGGCAGAAAGTAATATATGGGTAAGCATGTGGGATGCCTAGAGCAGAAGACCCCACTGAGATTCTTGTGAAGCATCTGGAAATGTGCAGCTCCCTCAGCCCCGTAGAATAGGGCAAGCCCTCGTAAAAGTAGAAAACTTGGCAACAGAACTCATCACTAACTTTCTTCTCTCCTTTCCTCTCCTCTCCTTTACTTACCTTTTTTTTTTCTCTTTTCAATTTTCCCTTTATTTTATTTTATTTTTTTGTTCCATAAGTGCATTACAGATGAGCTTCTGTGGTGGCATGAGGGTTAAAGTCTCAATGCTACTAAGCTATCACCAGCCACTGTAACACGAGTTCCATCCTGGCCAGGGAGCTGATCCACAAGGCACAATAGACCTCTCCTGTCTAGCCTGTTTCTCCCCCAGCAGTGCATTTCAGTAGCTCTGCCTCTTTGGCTCTCCACTCTGTCTCTAGTGAATCCTCTTAGCCCTAGCACCTCTGGTCTACACCCCTGTTCTTGAAAGCATAAATTAATAAAAATAAGTCTTTAAAAAATGTTACAGAGTTTTGGAATTACCTCATATTAATTCCGCTTCTCTACTTAGATGTCATAATTTTCTGAGACTTCTTCAGAAAATTCCTCCATTTATGTTTATGTATTTACTATGTATCACTAATTGTGAATCTGTAAAATAAAATAAAGAAAAAAAAATTTAGTTTAATGTAAATTTTCAATATTTAGATTGCCAGAGACACTAAATCACATAACAAGTATAGTGATATTGTAGTCATTTAAGTGCCTTATTAGTAATCTATTGTGTAAAAATTTACCACAGATACAGAGGTTAACAGAAAAGGCATTATGTTTAAATTTCTGTAACTCAGAAAACTTTACTTAAATTGCAGTTATATTTAAATATAGTAACTAAAGACTAGAGACATTTCTATGTGAACTTTGTTCAAATTAATTTTAACTTTTCTTTCTATAGTTCCCATGGACCCTGGTAGTTAGTTATCAAGCTTGTGAGGAGATGTCATATTAAAGATCTTTGAAAAGAGTAATTCTTGTCAGAAACATTTTGAAGTGTGTCTTTTATTTTAAGATTAATTTATTTTATGCATACAAGCTGGGGTACAGTCCAGAGGAGTGGGGTGGTGAGAGTGTTCACTGGAGACAGAGTGGGGAGCAGAACAGGCAGATCAACGGAAATACACTGCTGAGGGGAGCAGCGGGCGAGGCAGGAGAGGTCTGTCACACCATGTGGGAATCTCCCTGGCTGGGCATCGAACTCGTGTCGCTGCTGCCAACAGCTCCATAGAGTAGCTCTTAACCATTGCACCACGAGGGAGGCTCTGAAGTATGTCATTATGTTTAAGAAAGCCAGCTCTTCCGTTTTCTACATATTGATAGAGAGCTTATTGAACTATCACTATTTGTGGAGTATGTGACAATATTGATAACATCTTAAATAGGATAAAGTGAGGCGTAATGGGGTTGGAGGGTATTGCATAAAGCTGGAGATAAGATTTGAGTTGGATTATGTGACACCGAGTTGTGGGTGATTTCTAGCTTAAAGGTGTTTTCTATCAAGTGAACAAGGCTTAAATTCCTGGTATGCCATCCATTAGCAGCGCTACTGCATGTGACTATTTACTTAATATCTCTGAGTCCTTTTTTTATGCAAGATGAAAATTATATCACATCTAATAATTTTAAATATAAACAGTATATTTTTTACATCCTGCTTATGCATCAGGAACTATTTGCATCATTTCATTATGTTGAGCTAATGATGTAGACAGAAGTGACTCTGATTTGCTGCTACAGACTTTTCTGTAGAGAGTAACCACAAGCAATTTTTAGAGGGTGTACCATATTTCTTCTTGTGGTAGTCTGAGTCCTTTGAAAAAGAGATACCAAGACAAGATTCAATATACACATATTTTATTAAGGGGGCCATGCAGGAGCTAGCTTGGGAAGAGTATCCAGAAGGCCAGGAGGTTTGTCAAACAGCATGCAAACCTGACCCTGAGTGAAGGAGAGAGACCATTAATATAGAGAGAATGTCTAGCTAGATCCTTCTTAATGCTCAGGCAAAAATCAGAGAACTTCAGGGCTTTCCATAAACGGTGCTGCCACATACAGTCATTGAGAAAGAAACTGAATAAAGCCTGACTGTGATGGATTTCAGAACACAGCAGCTGAAACTCTTGGTCAGTTGTGCTTCCTGTTATTGAAGGGCTACAAAGCTCATTTCCTACAATGCCCTACACTTAGAAGATGTGCAGATTCAAGTGGGCACAGATTAGTTACTCAGGGAAATATTTAGGAGGAGAAGGAGAAGTACCTAACAATGGCATACATTTTAGATCCCATAAAGCTATTGCACTTGATAATTTTAGACTCAATATTCAACTTTTTTTCTTTTAAATATTTATTGTATTTATTTATGCAGGTAAGATCTGGGGTGTAGGCCAGTGGTACAGGTATGAGAAGATTCACCAGAGACAGAGTGGGGAGCAGAACACGCAGATCTACTGAAATACAATGCTGATGGGAGCAGGGGCAATACAGGAGAGGTCTGCTGTGCCATATATGGGTTAGCTCCCTGGCCAGAGATTGTAGTTAGGCCACAGTGGCTGGCAATAGCTTGATAGTGGGAGACATAACTCCTGTGCCACCAGGGAGGCCCCTGTGGGGGTTAATTTTTAACCCCATTATATCACTTAGAGGGAAATTACTGAAACTTGTGGGAACTAATCCTTTTAAGTGTATTTGTTTTGAAGCAAACATGGAGCAATGTACAGATGAAAGCCCTAGAATTATAGAGGCTTTTATTTCATATTTGAAAATGAGTATACTCAAACTAAACATGTTCCTGTATAAATTTGTTATACAAATTTTTCATTTCAGCAAATCTGATTTAACTTTGAAAATCCTAAAGAACAGTGGAGTTATTCACAGTCTTACTAAACTCATATGGGAAATAAATTCTATAAAATACAATCTTAGCTGTAAATTGATTCAATTTTATTAACACATAAAAAATAGCCGGTAGTACAAAGATAATTTAAAAGAATTTATTATCAGCTTCTATTTATATTATGGGATGATGAAATTTATTTAGGTTATCAAAATATCTAGATTCCACTTAAACATATCAGTGATAGTCACATAGGTCTTGCTGTATATATAACAGGGTGGTTCCCAAGAGAAGGGGAGGTTCCCTGTACCACCAAAGGAAGGGTGGCGATGAGCAGGGAGGAGAAGTTGGGGAAGAAGGAGGAAAAAGAATGAAGCATTCCAAGGAGACTGGAGGAGGTGCACAGAGCAGAGAGATGTGAAAAAGCTGCACTTGCTTCTTGGTCTTGGACTGGTTGAAACTGATATGGGTAAGAGACCTGTGGGGAGGTCAACAATGGCAGCTTTTATCTTGATGTGCTGGGACAGAAGGAGCAAAATCCCAAATCCCCTTTCCCTGGGGAACACCTTGTTACACATAGACATTCTCCGCTACTGCTACCGCGCTGACAAGCAAATACTAGACTTGTAAATATTTGGTTTCACATGTTTCATTATGGAAATAACAGAACAAAAGTAATTTTGGGAAATTTTAAACTTTCTCTTGATATTTCACAAATATGTTGTCTTAATTCTGAATTGTGTAAATAATAAAAAACATTAATTCAAAGATTGCCTGAGGGGCCTCCCCGGTGGCGCAGCAGTTGAGCGCTGCGCTGTGGAGCTGTCGGTAGCGGCGACGCGAGTTCGACGCCCGGCCGGGGAGAATCCCACATGGTGCGGCAGACCTCTCCTGCCTCACCCACTGCTCCCCTCAGCAGTGTATTTCTGATCTGCCTGTTCTGCTCCCCGCTCTGTCTCTGGTGAACCCTCTCGCCACCCCACACCTCTGGCCTGTACCCCAGCTTGTATGTATAAATAAATAAATCTTAAAAAAAAAAAAAATAATCAAAGATTGCCTGATTTTGTGGATATTATTGGCAGCTGTTGTGACTTTATTGAGTAATAAATTATTGATATGATAGTGTATTTATGGTGATGAATCATATTGTTAAATAATTAGAGCAAGTGTGTCCTGATGATATATTAACTCAATATTCCAGTATCAGAGAGAAAAGTGTTTTATAAATTCTGATTACATGTGATTATTTTTTTACTACATTGCATATACCACAAAAGTAAGTTATACTATAACAGCTCAAAAAAAACCTTATCTAATTCTTCCTCTTTACAATTGAGAATAAAAAATTTGGGAAAACAAAGTTGAATTTAGTTCTGGATTAAACATATTTTGGATTTTTTTTTAAGATTTATTTATTTATACATACGAGCTGGAGTACAGGCCAGAGGCGTGGGGCGGCGAGAAGGCTCACCAGAGACAGAGTGGGGAGCAGAACAGGCAGATCAGAAATACACTGCTGAGGGAGCAGCGGGCGAGGCAGGAGAGGTCTGCCGCACCATGTGGGATTCTCCCCGGCTGGGCATCGAACTCGCATCCTGCGCTGCTGACAGCTCCACAGTGCAGCGCTCAACCTCTGCGCCACCAGGGAGGCCCCTATTTTGGATGTATTTTGTACTAATTTTCTAAATATGATTATTCTGGAACTCAGTTTTACCACCTATAAAGTGGAGGAAATGCTTGTTATTTTGGGATTTTGTTGTAAGGATAAATTGAGTTTATATGATTGGAAGGCTTTGTAGAGCAAGCTGCAAAGGCAATGTTACTTTTTGTTTTGGGGATATGCTATGGGTTTATAACTTGCTCTAAAGCTTATTAGCAATTGTTTCACTCAATATAATTAACTTTGCTGTGCTTCATTTTCTTCATCTATAAAATAGAGTTACTATTTGGTATGTTTATGTGATTTAATTGAGAAAGTGTTTGTAGATGTTTCAGAATAATCCCTGCTGAATGAAAGTGTTTTCTTAATAAATCAATTATTTTATAATTGAGCTTCAAATGTGTGTTAGTATTTGTGATGGTTGGTTACTTTTATCTGATAACTTGACTAGATCATGGGCCCCAGATATTTGTTCAAACATTATATTGGGTGTTTCCATGAAGGATTTTGGATACGTTTAACATTTAAATAAATAGACTAAGTAAAACAGATTGGTCTACCTAATATAAGTTGATCTCATCCAATCAGTGGAAAGTTTAATAGAAAAAAAGGATGATCTTCATGTGAATAAGAGGGAACCCTTCCTTCCTGACTAGCTTTAAACTGAAACATGTTTTTGTTTTGTTTTATTCCTGGCTTGGGATTTAACTGAAACATTAACTCTTCCCATGTCTCAAGCCCACCCACTAGAGGACTGGAACTATGCCAACAGCTTTCCAGTTTACTGACCCCAGAGATTGCAAATACCTCTCCGACACCTCCCCAATCTCTCTCTTTATATCTATGTATTTGAATATTTGTATCTGTATCCAAATCCACATTGCTACATCTAAATGTATCTGTATTTATATATGTATCTTACTAATTTCATTTCTCTGGAGAACCTTAATATAGTCATATATGTGCCTCCAGCAACTAAAATGATAGACAAAGATTTGATTCACATACAATAGTTTAGCATGTTTGGAAATGTGAGAAAAATGAGTACAAAACTGGGCATATGTTGTATTAAAGTTTGTATTAAAGTTACATCGGCAAAGATTTTAGAATTAAAATAATAGCTCCAAAACAAATTAGCTATTCATTTGTTATAGAAACAAAAATTTAATGATTTATTTTCCTGTCGGTCATGAAGTATTAATGTAGGTTCAAATAAAAGAAATCTTCTGGAATATGTGTTTAAATATTAAATCGAAGTGAATGTTTCATTTTTGCAAGTTACAGTGATGCAATTAAGTTTTAGCAAGTTTTGTGCTATGATCCTTCTCATTTAAAATCATAATAATGAGTAGGGCTTCCCTGGTCGCACAAGGGGTTAAGTCTCAGCACTATGAAGCTATTTGCAGCCACTGAAGCACAAGCTCCATCTCCAGCCAGGGAGTTTCCCATTTGGTGCAGCAGACCACCCCTGCCTCTCCCACTGATCCCCTCAGAAGTGTATTTCAGTCAGTCTGTGAGTACTGTTCCCCACTCTGTCTCTGGTGAAACTTTTCTCCACCCCCACAGCTATGGCTTACACCCGAGTTCTTGTATACATAAATAAATAAATATTTTAAAATATAATAAGTATTAGAACACTTTTACAAATTCAGTGCCAAGAGGGAGCAATTTGGTGAGATGTAGAGAAAATTTATTAGTGATATAGTAAGTTCCAGCAAAGTTTCTGCTTTAGATTGAAGAAAATATTTTCTAGTAAGTTGATTCTTGTTATTTGTCATGATTGTATAAAATATTCATTAACATTGGATAACATTGGTCAACAAATTCTAACAAAAGTCATATTACTGAAATAAAATTAGTCATTTCCTATCTCTTTTTATGTGCTCAACATGAATATGACAATCAAATTCTAATTTTGGCTCTAGTTTTTTTTTTTTTTTTGTAATCTACAATAAATTGGTGTCTACATCATGAAATGCATGCCAATCACTGGTCAACAAATTTTTACAAAAGTCATGTTACTGAAATATAATTAGTCATTTCCTATCAATTTGTATGTGCTCAGCATGAATATGGCAGTCAAATTCTAATTTTGGGCTCTAGTTCTTTTTGTAATCTGCAATAAATGGACGTTTACATCACGAAATGCAAGTGAATAGTAACAGGCCTACAGTTAATACCTGTAAAACACCAAGTCACAGACTACTTCTTAGATTTCTTCACTTGTCTCCTGTTTAGCTGTTCAGGAGCATCTCTTGGGAGTGTCCAGCAGTAGTCAGCCAGCATTGTAGTGGGCCATTTTCCCTAGTATCTTTGTTTCATTGATACAATATCTTGATGAAAACATTCGCCATTTTCATCACCAACCATACCACAGTTTTCAGGGAAGAATTCCAGATGAATTAAGGAAGTGGACCTTTAGAGACATATTGCAGCCAAGTTCCTGATACTGCATCAGCATATCTTCTACTAGTTCCTTGTAATTTTCTGCGCTAACATTCCCAAGAAAGTTTGTAGACATTAGGTGAAAAGCATTCCATGCTTGTTTTGCATCACCATGCAGCAAGTTGTTCAACCAGTCATCTCAATGCAGACAGAATGTTTGGGTAGACTATTCTCCACTTCTTTTGCTTTGTTATTCTGCCAGAAAGAGGAGGAACCAAGCAGAAGTAACAGTCTTTGATGTGGTTTCTTGGCTCTCTGCAAACCATGGGGACTGCAAACGGCATTAATGGTCTTTTGCCATTTAACCATTGTGAAAGCTGTGTTGTACATGTAGTACAGCATATATGTGGGGCCCAAGGCTTGTCTTGATCACCATCCTTGCATCCAAAGTAAAGATGATAAGCCTCCTTCACTTGAGAAGTGATAGTTTTCCTCTGGTTGGCAAATGTCACTTCCCCACAAATAGAGCAGAAATTGTCCACGCTATGAACACACTTTTGAGGCATTACTGTTCTGTATTGTGCCTAAATGGATAAAATAATAACAGTTCTATGGAACAGCAGCTTAAACTGTCTTGCACAAAGACTGAAATATTTTCAATGCTCAGCCTTTCTGACAGGGCTTTATCTAGTTCACTGCTGATGTCAGGTTACTTCAGCAGCCGCATCAGAAAATTGCATTGCTCAGAAAATGATGAAATAAACTCTGGATGATGTGTGCATGATGTTATTATGCAATGTGATGTAATATTACATCCTTCTAGGCTGATTTAGGATGTTGTTGCAGTCCTGCTGGATAAATTCACACGGTGAAGCATCTAAAATGAATTATATGAAATACCTTCAAAATGAAAGCTAATAAAAAGTTTTCAGGGTTATATTCATGTTCCACACCAAGATACTACAGATTATGGCCTTTTTAAGTCAGTGATGATCTCTCTGTTGAGCAGTGTTATTAAATGCTGAATCATTGCTCCTAGAGGAAATGCAGGTTTGTGTTCCTGCCAGCCCAGGATCAGAACCCTTGTCAATCAAACTGTTTTGTAAATGTTTCTGTTTAAAGTCACCAACATATTTTTGCCAATTGACTGGGTTCCTGTATCTAGCGATTGAGGGATAATCACCAACACACTGAACTGAAGGTTAGCAAGCTCAGGTTTATTGGAAGAAAGACTCCTGATAGCAGGATGAGGTTCAAGGAGGAGTCCCTTACTATTGAGAATATGTTTACTTTTATAATTTCTCATGGGGATTTTTCCTGTTCTGGTACTTTTCCACTACTCCCCTTTGCCTCATTGCCCCACTTTGCCACCCATAAGTGTGAAGCCGCCAGAGGTGGTGAGTTCATTAACATTGAACTCACTATCCACATCACTATAAACTTTAAAAACACAATCACAGCATCCTTATTATTAGGAATACTAAACCGTACCTCAGCATTAAGTTAAAAGCTCTTTCATTTATTTATTTTTATCTTTTTATTTTCCTTAGAGGTATGACTAGTTCATTGGACTTTTCCACAGCCTAGAGAGAATAGATCTTGAGATTGCCAAATTCTCTCTGCCCTCATCCCCCGTCTTCCCACAGCTATTTCAGTTTTCCAGTCATTCTGCCAATGGAAGGCAATGCCAGAAGTGATTCCATCTTGGAGAGACAATTGAAGCCTGTCCTCAGGGGACTGACATGTAAATGAAGCAGAAACCATAAATGATTTCTAAAGAAAGTACACATCTTTCAGCTCTTACTCTCCTCTCCTATCTCATCCTTCTCCCCTATTTCACCCCACCCCCACTCTATCCACAAAGCCCCTGGCAGGCGAGCCAGGAGCTCACTAGCCTTAGGGGCCTACATATAATGTGCCCCACACTTCCTTCGGGTGCTCCGAAACCTAGCTTGGAGTTCTAGGGAGATACACATTTGGTCTTGAGGAATTATTAAAGGATATATATATAATCATTAAATGCATTTTCTTAATTTTATAATGACTAATTATTAGTTTCAGATTTATAAAACTTGCAGGGATACAAATAATTAAAATATTCACCCAGATTTTTTTTCCTCATATATTTCCTTTTAATATTTTTTATTATGGTAATAGTGTTTTACAACATTGTGTATGGTTTAGAGATAGAAGAGAACTCCCTTCAGGTGTATCACATTTGCTAGCAAATCTCCCATAATACTCCATAACAGTACATTGTGTTCCCACTACCCTTTGCACTTCCCATTCCCCCTCTACCACATGGTAGTCTCAATTATGCCGTCAGAGTTCTAGGGTTAGTTGTTCTTTTTTCTTTGACCCTTTGTTTTGTTTCTCTACATTCCACGTATAAGTGACAGCATCCAGTATATGTGTGTCTCCTTCTGACATTTTTTTGCTTAACATAATCCCCAAATGATCTTTTTTAGTTTTATTGAGATACATTTGAAATATAGCACTATACATTTTTTCAATATACAGCATAATGACTTGATTTACATATGTGATAAAATGCTTATCACAATAAATATAGTTAATATATGTTACCTCATATAGTTACATAAATAAAAAAAAGAAATACTTTTTCTTGTAATGAGAATTTTTAGGATCCACTTTCTCAGCAAATATGGTATATTTAAAATAGACCATGCGATACAATGAACTATAGTCCTCATACACATTATATCCCTCTGTTCTTATTTATCGTGTAACTAAATGTGCCTTTGGCCCCCTTCAATACTTTAAATTGCATTTTAAATGATGTTTCTTAAACAACAGAACCAATAACAAAAGCATACATAAAAAAAGCAAAACATGGCAATAAATATACCACAAAAAGGATACTGGTTTATAGTGTGAGATCTGAAACAGGAAGGCAGATTGTCACCTTGTTTGACCTCAGTCTCATATCTTTCTATGCATGCCTATGAAAATGAGACAAGTATTAATTTCAGTACTAAAGATAACATTTCATGAATAGAAACTTTCACAAATGCAGAATCCATGAATAATGAGACTCAGCTGTAATTCTACATTTGAAATACTGTCAATTATTCAATATTGCTATTAGTAATTTGTATAATAAGTACATATTCTTGTTTTCTTAGAACATGGATTTTAGAGAAAATTATTTGAATCAAAGTGCAGAAAGCTGGGCCTCCCTGGTGGCGCAGTGGTTAAGCGCTACGCTGTGGAGCTGTTAGCAGCGGCGACGTGAGTTCAACTACTGGCAGGAGAGATTCCCACATGGTGCAGACCTCTCCTGCTTCACTCGCTGCTCCCCTCAGCAGTGTATTTATGTCTGTTTGCCTGTTTTGCTCCCCACTCTGTCTATGGTGAACCCTCTCGCCGCCCCACACCTCTGGCCTGTACCCCAGCTTGTATGCATAAATAAATAAATCTTATTTTAAAAAAGTGCAGAAAGCTAGAAAATGTTTCAGTTGCACAGAAACGGATAAATTCATTTGGAATAACACATCATGAGAACTTGTTAAAAGAATAATTTTGAACAAGCGAGATATGAATATTGTAAATTATGATGATCCTGGAAATAAAATTTAAAGAATCCCAAAACACGGACAAATTTACATGTTTTAGATTACACATTTCTATTGATCCAAAACAAATGGAGTTTAGTGTTCAAAAGCATTCTTAGCAGAGACCATAAGTCTTATTATTCTACTTATTATATTGTTTGCAAAGTAAAGGTGGAAATCTTCACAGTTTATTCATATGCAACTAGAGTAGTCACTTTGATGTCAGTTATGAAAAAGCACAACCGTTTCCTACTTTCCTCAATATTGTTTGAACCATGACAGGAGAGCTATTATTAAGTCATGTAATCTTAGTGCAGTATCTTTGAAGTAGTGGTCGTGGGAGAATTCTTCCATGTAAATGACTATGGAAATGAAAAAAAAATTGTCCAATTATTACCAACTAATTAACAGTAAAGGTAGACTATTATAAAGAGATACATTTCCCAATTAGACACACCTGACTTGAAAACTCATCGCCACTACTGTGAAGGTGACTCCATTAATGAACTTTCCTGAGCCTCATTTTGTTTTTAAGTAGTTGGATATAGAATACAGCAGTAATTGCTGCTATTTGTTTTGGAGGAACATTATCTCCCTTAGCATTCCGGTTCTGCCAAATATGAGTTTGTGAAAATTATTGTATTCTTAAAATTCACCTTTCATATATGTTTATAGATTGTGATGAAAAGATTACCCTGTATAAGTCAGGATTCATTTGCAAATATAATTTTTTTCTTACTAAATTGAATAGCATAGGTAAAGAGATTTTAGAAACACTGAAAAGACTCAAGCAACAAATTCTACCCTTATTTTAACAGAATGTAATTTACCATGGGCTGCAATTCCCAAACTGTTGCTAAAGCACCTGTGAAGGTAGAATGTAGCCAATATACAGGGGTGTCAAGTGATAGTTTAAATTCCCGTACCAAACATAGTAACATAGACACTTAGAAGAAAATATTTTGGAAAATTCTGTCATATCAAATGTAACTGTTAAACAGTTTATTACATTTTCGGAAATATAAAACAGAATGAGTTCTACATTTTGCTTACAAGAATGTTTAATAAATCATGCAGGATCCAGTGAAAATATTTCCTCTCACAGTGATTATGATAAATGTTGACCTCAGAATCTATTCACACTGACTAAAATTAACATGTTTTTTCCTCACTCCCCACTTAAATTTCACATGAATGCTGTTGCTTTTTGGATCTTAGCTCACATCTACCTCAAACTATTTAAATTGTAGGTATTCAAAATATTGTAAATATTTAAAAATGTCATTTAAAAATGTAATTCTTGACTTACAGTAGTCCAATAGACTTACTGTAGATACTCAATAGTCATAGGAAGCTAATGGTGCAGAAATAAGGACATTTCCATTATCACAGACAGTGGTGTTTGGGGATATAATTGGTTATATCTATCTAATTGGATCATTTCCTGCTTATAATTTTCTACATGTGTTCCACATTTTGGGTGAGGTAGAATCTTATCTTTCTTGTATTAAAGCTCTTAAAGAAATCAAATGTTTTCTTATTATTACAATTGCTCAACAATGTTTTTCTTTGTCTTCATCTCTGACTCTTTCTGGTTTACTGTTACAGATCAAGGTAGCTCACACATTAATATTCTAGGCTGGATAATTTTGTTTTAGGAATTTTTCTTTATACTGCAGGATCTTTAGCAGCATCACTGAGCTCTACCCACTAGATTCTAGACACAACCCAACGTAAGTTGTGATAACCTGAAGTGTAATCAGGCATTGTCAGTAGCTCCTGGGGAAAAGTGCATAACTCACTTGTAACAGATTAGCTTTTGTTTGACATTTTGTATAAGACTTCATTTTTTTCTTCGTCTTTTCCACCCCCTTTTTCTCCATCTCTTCCTCCTCTTTCTTCATTTCAAAATTATTTATTAATTAATATTTTTCTTATATCATTTAAGTCCCCATAGTTCTCCTGCCACCTTATCAACGATACACCATCACTATAATCCCCTGTGTTCTTCCCGCTCCTGGTTTGAGCCCCCCCCCAATTGCTGTATGCCTCATTTCTATAGTCCTCTTGCTAGTTTTGACTTTTTATTTAACCTTTCATTTGGTTTCTCTATATTCTACATATTAGTGAGACCATCCAGTATTTATCTTTACCCTCTGACTAATTTTGGCTGGCATAATCCTATCCAGTTCCACCCATGTTGCTACAAATGGCATGAGTTTTTCTTTTCTGATCACTAAGCAGTATTCCATTATATAAATATACCACCACTATTTGAACCATTCATCTATTTGGGAACATTTAGGTTGTTTCCAGATCTTGGCTATTGTAAATAGTTTTGTGATAAACAGGAGTGTATGTTTCCTTTAGAATTGGTGTTTTTTGTACTTTGGGTAGACACCTAGCAGTGGAACTGCTGGATGATGTGGTAGATCCACGTTTAGTGTTGTGAGGAACCTCCACACAACTTTCCATAGTAGCTGGGTCCGTTTACATTACCAAGAGCAGTGTAGGAGGGTCCCTTCATCTCGACAACTTTTCCTGCATTTTGTTATTTCTGTTTTTGTTTGTTTGTTGTTGTAATTGATGATGTGGGCCATTCTTACTGGAATGAATTGGTATATCACTATGGTTTTTATTTGCATTTCCCTGATAACTAGTGATGTTGAAACTTGTGGCATTTCTACCATTTTTTGACTGGGTCATTTGCTTTGTTTTTGTTATGTTGTGTAAGTTCTTTGTAGATCTTTGATATCAGTCCCCTATCTGTTGTATGTTGTGCAAATATTATCTCACATTCAGTAGGATTTCTCTTTGTTTTGATTATTGTCTCTTTTGCTGTACAGAAGCTTTTTAGTTTCATGTGGCCCCAGCTATTTATCTTCTCCATTACTTTCCTTGCTTCTGGAGATGAATCCAAAAGATGTTTCTGATGTTTTTGAGTTCAGCTCTGAGCTCATGGAGTGTTTTGCCTTTTTCCTCTATATATTTTATGGTGTCAAGTTTTAAATACATCTCTTTTATCCATTTTGAGTTGATTTTTGGTTTTGATGTGAGATAATTGTCTAGGTTCACTTTTTTTTTGCATTTTGCAGTCTGTTTTTCACAGCACCATTTATTGAAAAGGCTTCCTTGTTCCCATTCTTTGTTCCTTGTCATAGACTAGTTGACCATATAAGTGTGGTTTTATTTCTGGGCTTTCAATTCAATTCCATTGATTTTTTTTTTCTTTTTTGTTCCAATACTGTGTTGTTTTTAATATAATGTCTTTGTAGTATTGTTTGTAGTCTGAGAGTGTAATGCCTCTATTTATCCCCCTTTCTGTTAGGCAAGCTTTTGTTACTCACGGTTTTTTGTGGTTCCATATGAATTTCCTCAATATCTGCTCTATTTCTTTGAAGAATGTCATTGAGATTTTTATTGGAATTGCACTGAATCTGTAATTGCTTTAGGTAAGATGGCCATTTTGATAATTTTAATTGTACCAATCCACGAGCAAGGAATACCTTTCTACTTCTTGTGTCTTCTTCTATTTCTTTTAATAGTGCTTTGTAGTTTTATTTGTATAAGTCCTTCATCTCCTTTGTTAGGTTTATTCCTTGGTATTTTTTTTGGAGGGGTACAATTGTGAATGGCATGGTTTTCCTAATTTCTTCCTCTTGAGAATGATCATTTGCATATAGGAATGATATTGTTTTTTTGTGTACTGATTTTATAAACTATACTAAACTGTTTTATAATAATTTTCTGTGGGTTTTAAAGGAAGCTTTATGTATATTGTCATATCATCTGCATATAATGATAGTTTCCATTCTTCTTTCTTTATTTGGATTCCTTTTTTTAAAATGATTATTGTTATTTATGTTTTTTACATTTTGTATTCCCCTTGGGTAAACCACCACCAATTCACCTGTGATCCATCTCCGTGGTCCCTTGTGTTCTTTTCTACTCCATTTTGTGCCCTTATCCTCCCCTTCCCCCCACCCCCGACCTGCTGAGTGTCTCTCTCCTATTTGGTTTCCTTATAGTCCTGTTATAAGTGAAACCATTCAATATTTTTTCTCTTTCTTTCTGGCTTATTTCACTGAGTATGATCCCCTCTAATTCCATCCATGTTGCTGCAAATTGCATGTGTTTATCTTCTTTGAATGCTGAATAGTATTCCATTGTGTATATGTACCACATCTCCTTGATCCAATCATCTATTTTTGGACATCTGGGTTGCTTCCATACCTTTGATATTGTGAACAGTGCTGCAATGAACATATGGGTGCATGTATCCTTTTAGATTAGTGTTTTTGTGTCCTTTGGGTGAAACCATAAAATTTATAGAAGAAAATATAGGCAAAACTCTACACGACATACATCTCAGCAAAATCTTGAAAGACACATCCCCCAAAGCGAAGGAAGTGAGGGACAAGATAAACAGATGGGATTACATCAAAATAAAAAGCTCTGTACAGCAAAAGAGACATTAACCAAAACTAACAGACACCCTACCAACTGGGAAAAGATCTTTGCACACAATACATCCGATAAAGGACTGGTAATAAAAATTTACAAGGAACTCACACAACTCAACAAAAACAAAGCCAATAGCCCAGTCAAAAAATGGGCAGAAGAGCTAAAAAGACACTTCTCCAAAGAAGAAAAGCAAATGGCCAACAGGTACATGAAAAAATGGATTCCTTTTATGTTCTTCTCTTGCCTAATTGCCCTAGCTAGGACTTCTAGTACTATATTGAAAAGCAGTGGTGAAAATGGACATACTTGTCTTGCTCCAGATCTTAATCTGATTTTTATCATTAGAATGATGTTAGTTGTTGGTTTGTCATGTATGGATTTTATTACGGTAATATATATTCCTTCTAGCTTGAGTTTTTTGAGTATTTCATCATAAATGGGTGTTGGACTTTATCAAATACTTTCTCAGCATCTATTGATACAATCATATGCTTTGTCTCAGTCTTTTTGTTGATGTGGTGAATCATATTGATTAAATTTTGGATGTTAAACCAGCCTTGTGTCCCTCAGATAAAACTTTGATTTTTACTTTGATTTTTACTCAGATAATTACTTTGATGCAATTGTTGGATTTGGTTTGTTAAGATTTTATTGAGGATTTTTGCATCTCTATTCATTAAGGAGTTTGGTCTGTAATTTTCCTTTTTGTTGTTGTCGTTGTTTGGTTTTGGTATTAGTGTAACATTGCCCTTGTAAAATGAATTTGGTCTATTTCCTTCTTTCTCCATTGTTTTTGAAAGAGTTTCTGTAGGATAGGCACTCATTCATCTTCGAACATTTGGAAGAACTCATTTGTAAAATCACCTGGTTCTGGGCTTTTATTTTTTTTGGAAAGGTTTTGTTCCTGATTCAATTTCACTGCTTGTTATTGGTTTGCTTAAGTTTTCTATTCTTCTTTTTTCAGCTTTGAGTGATTGTTTAGTTGTAAGAATTTGTCCATCTCTTCTAGAGTTTTGAACTTGTTTGCATATAAATGTTCACAGTGTTCTCTAATTTTCCTCTGGATTTCTGCTGTGTCTGTTGTAATTTCTCCTCTTTCATTTCTAAACCTACTAGTTTGGGTTTTCTTCCTTTTTTTCTTATTGAGTCTTGCTGGGAGGGGGTTCTTTTTTTTTTTTTTTTTTAAGAACCAGCTTTGGATTTCATTGATTTTTTTTTATTTCTATTTTAGTTATTTCTGTTTGAATTCTTATTATTTCTTTTAATATACTGGCTTTGGATTTTGTTGTTGTTGTTGTTCTTTTCTAATTCCTCAAGATGAGAGATTAGACTGTTTATTTGGGTTATTTCTTGATTCTTGATATGGTCCTGTATCGCTATATACTATTTTCTTAATACTGCTTTTGCTGAATCCCATGCATTCTGGGACATTGCATCATTTTTGTCATTTGTCTCAAGGTTCTTTTTTATTTTTTATTTGATCTCCTCATTAACCCAATGGGCTTTTGGTAGCATGTTGTTTAGTTTCCCTGTAATGGGCAATCTCTGTTTTCTTTTTGTTGTTGATTTCTAGCTTTATGCCTTTATGGTCTGAGAAGATATCTGGAGTGATTTCAATCTTCATGCATTTGTTAATATTTTCCTTGTAATAACTTGTGGTCTATATTTGAAAATGATACATGGGCATTTGAGAAAAATGTATATTGAAATTTGGGAGCATTGTGATATCTTATAGATGTCTACTATGTTTGTGGTCTAGTCTTCATTTAGGGTTATTGTGCCCTTGTTTAATTTTTGTCTTGTTGATCTATACCTTGGTGAGAGTGGGGTGCTGAAGTCTCCTACCACATATATATTTTCTCCAATGTCTGTTTTCAGCTGATAGTTATTGTCTAATATGATTTGGTGTTCCCTCATTTGGTGTGTATATATCGATGAATGTTAAGTTTTCTTGGTGTATTGCCCCCTTGATCATTATGCAGTGGCCTTCAATGTCTCTTGTCACCTCTTTTAGTTTAAAGTCTGTTTTATCTGCTATAAATTTGGCTATCCCTGCCTTCTTGTGGGGGCCATTTCCTTGTGTAATAGTTTTCCAATACTTAACTTTCAAACTATGCTTATCTTTATGGTTTAAATATGTTTCTTGGAGGCAGAAGAAAATTGGATTTTGTTTTTTAATCAGTACGTGACATTGTGTTTTCTTTTATTAGTGAATTTAGTCCATTGACATTTAGGGTGATTATTAGGATTATTATTGCCATTTTGGTGATTGTTTTGTGGTTATATTCACTACCTTGTTACATTCTTCCTGTTCATTCCTCTGTTGGTTTAGATTCTAAGGCTTCTTGTAATATTTCTTGCAGTGGGGGTTTAGTAGCAGTGAATTTCTGAAGATTTTGTTTGTTTGAAAATGTCCTAATTTTTCCCTCATAAAGGAAGGAGAGCTTTGTGGGATAAAGGATTCTTGGCTGACATCTTTCATCTTGGAGTTTTTTTAATATGTTGTTCCATTCTCCTCTTGCCCATAATATTTCTTCAGAGAAGTCTGATGTCAGCCTGCTTGTTTTTCCTTTATAGGTTATTTGCTTTTTTCCCCTCATCAACTTCATTATTTTTTCTTTGTCTTGGATTCTTGGAAGCTTAACTATTATGTGTCGAGCTGTAGTTTTCTTTTCATTATGGTAGTTTCATGGTCTTCTAGCTTCCTGTTTATTTCCCCCCCCCCCCGCCCTCTCCTCCGCTTCCTGTTTATTTTTATTTCCTTCTTCAGGTTTGGGAAGTTCTCTTTAATTATTTCCTTGAATAATTTATCAGTTCTCTTATTTCTCACATCTTCTGGGATTCCTATAACTCATATATTTCCTTTCTTTGTGGTGTAAGAGGATTTTCAGAGTGTTTCTTCATTCTTGTTACTTTTTTCCTCTCTTTTATCTTCCTTTTTTTTTGCTCTTTTATATCTGTATCTTCAAGAGTACCAATTCATTCTTCCATTTCATCTATTCTATTTTCATGACTTTTTTTTTTTACAGTTTTTTGTTATTACCTCTGTTGATCATTTAACCTCTTCTAATCCCTTTAATTTCTCATTTAAAGGTTCAATCCTGGTCCTCACTGGTGGCACAACAGGTTCAGTGCAGCACTATGAAGCTGTTCCAGCGCCACTGCAGTACGAGTTCAATACCTGGCCAGAGAGATTCCAACATGGCACAGCAGACCTCTCCTGCTTCTCCCACTGCTCCTCTCAGCAGTGTATTTCAGTCAGTCTTCCTGTTCTGCTCCCTACTTTGTCTCTGGTGAATCCTCTCATGCCCCCACACATCTGACCTACACCCCAGCTTGTATGCATAAATAAACCTTTAAAAAATAAATATTCAGTCCTTTTCTTCTGTACATTTATTATGTTTCTCATAGCATTTTGTTCCATTTATTTATTTATTTATTTATAGTTTTTTAATTAAGATGACTCTGAAGTCTTTATCTGTTAGGCAGAGAAATTCTACCATGTCATTGTCATAGGGTTCTGGAATCTGATTTTTTTTCTGTATTGTATTTTTCCCAGGATGACCTGTTTGACCACTTATAGATGTCTTCCTCTCCATTGTTTTCTTTCCTCTTTGTTCTTGGCGTGGGGCCATGTGGCCACTGGTGCCCACTGGCATGACTTCTGTGTGCTTTCACCAGAGTGTGTATGGATTTGCCTGGAGCTTGGTTTGCTATGCATATTGGTTGAAGTTGGGAGTAGTCACCCCTGTTTTTCTCTCCTCAACTCCCACCTACCGGACCTCTTCTAATGGCCAGTGGATGGATTTGAGGGCTACCTGTGCTCCTGTTCCAATTGGATGGGTTTCCTGTGGCACCCATTTACCTGACCACTGCTGATGGCAGGTGGAATGTCCTAACACTCTTACCTAGCTTTGATGGGCCCACACACTGCCTGGTTCCTTTTTGTACTGGGTGGTTTTCCTGTTGTACCCATCGACCTAACTGCTGCTGTTAGCAGGCAGAATGTTCCTCTTACCTTGGCATGGGTGGAGCCCATGTCCACTCTTAACTTGGCATGGGTGGAGCTGAACACTCCCTGGGCTCTTGTTACAACTGGGTATATTCAGGGGTTGGGTGTCCATGGATGCACCCATCGTCCAAGCTGCTGTTTCTTGCAGGCAGGACCTCCCAGCACTCTCACATTGGCGTGGGTGGATGTGCACACTGCCTGGACCCCTGAGGTAGCTGGGTGTGTGTGAGGTCTCCTGTGGTTTCCTTCAACCAGACAGTCTGGGGTAGTGAGAGGCCCCTGATGTAAGACCCAGCCCTGTGAGTCTCTGGTTTTGTCCCTGTCTTCTGGTGGATGCAGCAGGCTGAGTAGAATGTACTTCCTGTTTTAGCTCTGGTCAGCTGAGGATCTCCAATGAAGGGCAGAGCAACCTCGAGGTTGTGGTTGGAAGTGCAGGTTTTATGAGTGTTGTGCTGGACTCAGTGCTCAAAAGGCACTGGTGGCTGGTGTTTAAGTTCTGTTTGCTAGGTGGTACCTTAGTGCTGAGTTAGAGGCTCATCCCAGCAGGGTTTATTCTTGACCTGTGTGCTGGGAAAAGAAAAAAAAAAAAGGGTCACAATTGTGGGGATGGTTTTGACCTGGTTTGTGCACCTGAGGGTATACATGGGTTCCAGATGTAGTAGACTGAGGTACTGTTGGCCCCAGGCTAAGTTCTAGTGCAGGCTATACAGTGTTGGCTGACTTGGTGGGCTAAGCATCCTGTAGCTGCGAGGTGCCTGTGGATCATGGATTCCTCCTTTTTGTGTGTGCCCTTTTCATTCTTTTGCATACAGGTAAATTGCTGGTTTCCTATAACTGGTTCCAAACCTCTGGATTTTGTTAAAAACTCTTTACTTTCCTTATTTTAGTTGTTTTTATGAGCAGTTGATTCTAGCACCTCTATACCACCATGTTGATGACATCATCCTCTCCTTTTTCTTCCTCTTCTCCTTCCTCATTTTCTTCCTCTTTTTCTCTTCTTCCTTCCTCCTCTTTCTCCTCCTATCCCTCCTCCTCCTCCTTCTTCTTTTATTTTTATAAGTACAAGCATTTAGGCATAATATTATTGAAAATTTCACTAAGCTTAAATTATTGAAGTCACACACAGAATCTTATGGATATAGACTCTCATGTGTTAAAATTTTGCAAATATCTTCCTGTAAGTTTTACTGACACATTTTTGTCCTCCCTAAAATTCACCTCTCAAGGTCTATGAAAATCTATAATGATTGGGAAGGCAGTGAGGATTAACATCATAGTTGACTTCTGTCAAAAATGTTATGTGTGTGTGCATGACATATATGTCATAATTAATATACAGTGTTTATATATATATATATATATATATATATATATATATGGAAAGAGGGGGGAGAGAGAGATGAATGAAATGAATGCATAAGCATAAAATGAGACAATCTAGATAGAAATGGAGTTGACTTCTAAAATTATCTGCAGTAGATACCTGAATAGTTCTAGAAATTATGAATCCTAAAGAAGTTGATTATAATCACCTAGGAAGCTTAGAAATACTACTCCGATTTGAATGTACTCCCAAAGATTTGATTACACATATCTAGTGGTATCCAGAATTTATATATTTTAAGCTGCTGTGTAAATTCTAAAATTATCTGGATTTTCTAATCTTCATAACGTGGAAATCATGTGTGTGTGTGTGTTTGGAGGGGGACTCCAAAATACTGATTTTTGTGATATAAATTAGTTTATAATCCTAGCCTCCCTGGTGATACAGGGGTTAATGTCTCAGAGCTATCAAGCAATCACTAGCCAGTACAACACGAGTTTGATCCCTGGCCCGGGAGTTTCCCACATGGTGCAGCAGAACTTTCCTGTCTCACCCGCTGCTCCCCTCAGCAGTGTATTTCAGTAGATCTGCCTGTTCTACTTCCCACTCTGTCTCTGATGAATCCTCTCACCCCCCGCAACTCTGGCTTACCCCTCAGTTCTCGTATGCGTAAATAAATAAAAATAAATATTTAAAAGAATAAATAAATAAATTGATTTATAATTCAGTAGATTAGGATATTTGCCTCAAAAATTATAGTTTGAAAAGTCTCTATGATTTCTTTTACATAAATAATCTTTTCCGATTTAGGTAGTATTTACTTTTCTAGTAGACAAAATTAACTTAAAAATGAAAAGTTGGCCCTTTGTCAGGTAATTTGAACATGGACTAGTAGATGTAGAAACTTGGATGATAATAGAAAGTAAAGTAATTCATGTATGACGCAAAAAACATCTGGAAACTACCATGGGGACTAGACTCCAGAGGGCAGAATCCCAGGTTAGAAAATTAGATCTGATTATGGTAGTATCAGAAAGGAAACTGATAATTATGTAGCAAATGTTCTTGGTTATGATAACAGAAGTATGTCGATAAAGTGGTTATGAAAAATAAGGTGAAAAATAAAAAGAAATGAGAGCTATAGTAAGAAGTAGTAAAGATTTGAGATGAAACCTTGAACTGCTTTTTTTATGGAATCCTTTGCCATTTATGAGATTAAACTCTAAGCCTGCATGTGAAGGTTAAATGCCATAAGTTTAAAACATCAGGAGTCTGAGAGTAAAAGTTGATAGAGCAGGAAGCATGAAATACTTCGTATTTTTTAACTTTTACACCTTATCTATTTTTGTTTTTACTTGTAAGAAGAATAAAATGAATGTTCCCAGGACCCAGACCACTATTGTTATTAAAAAATCTCTAAAAATATTAAAATATTAAAAAAGAACTTTAGGATTCATACCAAAGGGACCTGGACAACAAGACTAAGAAACCGAATAGAAACAGAAAGTTAGAGGGCCTCCCTGTTGGCTCAGAGGTTAAGCACTGCACTGTGGAGCTGTTGGCAGCAGCGACAGGAGTTCGACTCTTGGCAGGGGAGATTCCCACATGGCGTGACAGACCTCTCCTGCCTCGCCGGCTGCTCCCCTCAGCAGTGCATTTCTGTCAATCTGCCTGTTCTGCTTCCTACTCTGTCTCTTGTGAACCCTCTCACTCTCCCACGCCTCTGGCCTATACCCCAGCTTGTATGCATAAAATAAATAAATCTTAAAAAAAAAAGAGAAAGAAACAGAAAGTTTGGGACAAAATGCTAGTCATAACAGAACTTTACATGTCAATCATCACTTAATTGTCATTGGACTGACTCACCAATAAAAAGGCAGAGTATCTAGTTTGAATAGGAAATACAATCCAACATTACGCTTTGTCTAGGAAACACATCTAAGTACACAGTTAAATATGGACTGAAGTAAAAGTTTGAAAACAATCCTGTGAGCAATGACATGCAAAGTAATATAAGAACAGCCAACTTATTTAAGAAAAAAGATACATCTAGCTTAAATATTCCTAGAGGCAAGATGAAGGTAGCAACAATTAGGATGACACAGCACTCAATCGATACATATTCACCAAATGAAGGAGCACCAAAATAAAACAGATACTTAGTATCAAATCTGAAAATAGTCACTGGAGATAATGCCTATGTGGTTGAAAGTATAAGGAGACAGAAAAAATGACATAATAAACATAGGGTCTAGTATGAGGGTCTAGTATAAATTAACAGAACACTAAAAACAAACAAACAACAAAAAGATAAATACAATTTTTTTTTTTTCCCCAGAGCATATGGGTCATTAGCCAGGATCAACAACAAATTGGGTAACAAAACAAACATAAACAATAAACAAATCATGAAGATTTTTATCATACCAAGTAACTTCTCTTAGCATAATGTCACTGAACTACAAATCAACTTACAAAAAGAAGAGGGAAACACATGCAATTCATGGAGACTGAACAATATACTAGTGAACAATCACAAGACTAACGAAGAAATCAAATAAAAAATAAAAAATTGTCCCAAGACAAATGATAATGAGGACACAACCATTCAGAAAGTGTGGGACCCAAGGCAGTTCTAAGAGAGAATTCTATAGCAAACAGGCCCTCATTCAGAAACTAAAAAGACTAAGTTGTAGGAATTTTAGGAAGAATACACAATAATATAAAATAAATAAATAAATAACTAATATTAAAAAAAAGAAACTAGAAAGAGACCTAACAAACTTGTTTCTTATCTAAAAAAATAAAAAAGTAGAAAAGGAACAACAACAACAACATCAAAATCCAAAAGCCACTGAAAGGAAGGGAATAATAAAATTTAAAGCACAAGTAAGTGAAAGATACATAACAGAAACACTGGCTAAAAGATCAATGAAGCTGAAAGATGGTTCTTTGAAAAGTTAAACAAAATATACAGACTATTATCTAGGTTCATGGAGAAAAAAGAGGGAGAAAATGCAAATAAATAAGATCAAAAATGAAAGAGGAGAAGTTACAACAGACATTGCAGAATTTCAGAGGAAACTAAGAGATCATTATGAACATTTATATGCAAACAAATTCAACAACCTAGATGAAACAGAGATTCATGGAATTGGACAATCATCCAAGAGAAAATAGAGAAGAAATAGAAAACCTGAACAAACCAGCCACAATGAATTTGAAACAAGAATCAAAACTCTCCCAAAATACAATATCCACAACCAGAGGGTTTCATGAGTTCTACCAAACAATCTAAGACAAACTAATACCAATCCTTCTCAGAATCTTTCAAAAATACAGAATGAAGAATTCTCCTAAATACATTTCATGAGGCCAACATTAAACAACTACCAAAAACAAACGAAACAACACAAAGAATGAAAACTATTGACCAAGCCCTTAATAAAGACAGACACAAACATTCTCCACATAAATCTTAGCATAGTGAATCTAGCAATGCATTAAAAAAAAAGTATACACCATAACCAGCAGGTATTTATACCAGGAGCAGAAGGATGGTTCAACATCCAAAAGGCAATCAATGTAATTTACCACATCAACAAAAAGGAAAGGGAAAAACAAAACACAGGAACATATCAGTAGATGCTGAGAAAGCATTTGAATAGAGTCAGTGTCCATTTATGATTTAAAAAAAAACTTGAAAATTGGGGATAAATGTAACAAATAACAACATCATAAAAGTCATATATAACAAACCCACACCTTGTACTATTCTCAATGGTGAAAAACTGAAATCTCCTGCAGTAATATGTGGTAACAACACAAATATGTACACTCTCATCATTACTATTCACTATAGTATTAGAATTCCTAGCCACAATAAATAGGCAAGAGAAAGCCATAAAAGGAATCCAAATTGGGAAAGAACTAATGCTATCATTCATTATTTGCATATAATAGTATATATAGACAACCCAAAGGCTACATGGAAAAACTAATTGAAACAATAAACCCGTTGAACAAAGTGTCAGTATACAAAATCAACACAAATATAATTTGTCTTCTTACATACAAATAATGAATTAGAAGAAGAAATTAAGTAAGCCATCCATTTAAAGCTTCACAAAAATTGAGTACCTGGAAATTAATGTAAGTGAATGATCTATACAAAGAAAATATAAAACATTGTTATAAGTAATAGACGATACAAATATATACAAAGGTACTCCTTACTCATATATAGGGAGAATCAACCTTATCAAAGTGCCCATCTTACTCAACAATCTACATATTTGTTGCAAATCAATAAAAATTTCAATGGCATTCTTTAAAGAAATAGAAAAAAGATTACTGAAATTTATATGGTACTACAAAAAATAAGTATCACACTTCCGGACTTCAAACTATACTAAAAATATCATAATAATTACATCATGGTAGTGGAATAAAAACAGAAACACAGATAGTGGAATAGAATTGAAAGCAAAGAAATAATTCCATACATTTAAGGAGAACTATTTGGCAACAAAAGAGGAAAGTTTATAGCCTGAAACAAGGAAAGCCTCTTTACTAATCAGTGCTGGGAAATTGGATGGACACTTGTAAAGGAATGAAATCAGACCATTATTGGAATGAAATCAGACCATTATCTCACATAAAAGTAAAAATCGACTCAGAATGGGTAAAAGGTTTGAACTTAAGAACTGAAATCATAAAATACATGGAAGAAAATATAAGCAAAAAAAAAAAAAACATGATATAAACTTCAGAAAAATCTTTGTAGACTCATCATCTTCAACAGAGAAAACCAAGGAGAAAATAAAAAACTGGGGCGATATCAAACTAAAATCTTCCATATAGCAAAGAGACACCATAAGAAAGACAGCCATAAGAAAGTGACATCCTACTGAATGGGGAAAAAAAATGTTCATCATGTGCATGACAAGTGACTGAAATAGAAGATATACAAAGCACTTACACAACTCAACAAAAAGAAAACAAATAACCCAATCAAACTATGGGCACAAGAGTTAAATGACAGTTCTACAAAGAAGATATGCAGATGGCCAACAGACATATGAAAAATAAAAAAAACATAAAACACTTAACATCACTTATCATCAGGGAAATGCAAATCAAAACCAAAATCATATACTACCTCACTCTTGTTGGATGGTCCAGGAACTGGTACTGGTGAAGGTGTATATAAAATGGAACTCTATTACACCGTTGTTGGGAACATAGTATGGTTCAGCTCCAATAAAAAGATGTGTGGAGATTTCTCTAAAGACTTAAATGGATCTACCATATGACCTAAAAATTCCACTCCTAGTTATCTACCCAAAGAGCTCAAAACCACTATTTTTTTTAAAGATTTATTTATTTATGCATACAAGCTGGGGTACAGGCCAGAGGCATGGGGTGGCGAAAGACAGAGTGGGGTAAAGAACAGGCAGACCAACGGAAATACACTGCTGAGGGGAGCAGCGGGCGAGGCAGGAGAAGTCTGCCATGCCATGTGAGAATCTCCCGGGCTGGGCGTCAAACTCGTGTTGCCGCTGCTGACAGCTCCATAGCACAGCGCTTAACTGCTATGCCACCAGGGAAGCCCCCAAAAACACTAATTTGAAAGCCAACACGCACTCCTATATTTATAGCTGCACAATTCACAATGGAGACAACCTAATTGCCCCAGAATATAGGTCTGGATAAGAAGATGTGGTATATATCACAATGGAATATTACTCAGTGTTCAAAATAATAAACACATGCTATTTGCAGCAGCCTGGATGGAACTGATAAGATAAATGAGAGAAATATATAAAAAAACACAGTTTTAGGTAAAAAGTTCTGTGGTTTTGAATAAATAATTACAGGAAAAAAATCAATAGAACAAGGAAAATGATGTCAACCTCATTAGCCTTTAATAATGTAAATTAAAAGTATAATGAGATGACATTAAACATCCACTGGAATGGATAAAATTAAAATACAAACTGTATCAAATACCTACAAAACTTTTATGCAAATTAAATTCTCATATGTAGCTTTTGGGAAAGTAAATTGATATTATCACTAGTATAAATTTCTTCATGGTTTCTTAGAAATTTAAATGTATACCAAATTTCCAATTATTAAGAATCTATCTAGGAGAAATAACATGTGTACAACTCTACATAAAATTTCCCACTTTTTTATTCATAATTCTCAGGAACTAGGAACAAACCAGATGCCTACATGTAAGCGAATGGGAAAACATATTTTGCTATATTCATAAAATATAAATCTACTCAGCAATAAAAATTAAGGTATACATGTGCATGCAACAACATTGATGGATATAAAAAACATTACACTGAGCAGAAGAAACCAGACACAAAAGGGAGCAGTAAATTCCAGAGCAGGTGAAACAAATATACAAGGACAAAAACTGATTGTTACCAGTACCAGAAGTGGAGGAGACTGACTAAAAAGGGACACAGCAGGATATTTAAGGGTGATGAAAATATTCTACTCTTCATAGTGATGGTTGTTATACAGACTTCTGCATTATTGAACATGCTTCACTATATAAAAAAAATCAGCATTTATTGCAACTAAATTATACCTGAGAAATAATTTTAATAAGTTAAAAAAATTAAGTCTATGAAGAACATGCAAGGGAAAATTTTGTTAAAATAATTTTAAATTATTTTAAAATGCATTTGATTATTTTTTAAAGGCATCACTTTTTATTTCATTTATACCTCACAAATGTTAACTAATTAATTGCCATAGCACTAAGAGTAGATATTAGGTTTTCGTGACAATATTTTACAATATAGTAATAAAATTTCTCTCTTTTTTTGTGAAAGCATATTATCTATATTACTTTTTAATTTATATGTTTTACATCAGTGTTCATTTTTGTACAATATTTTCTTTCTTTTTCCTAGGTGTAGTCACGATAGAATTACTACCACTGACTCACCCATATACCATCACCATATTCCCTTGTGCTCTTCCTGCCCTCGTTGGGCACACACACAAAAAAACATTAATTCAAAAGGATACCTGTACCCCTATGTTTATTGTGGCACTATTTATAATAGGTAAGACTTGGAAACAACCCAAATGCCCAAAAAGAGAAGACTGGATCAAGAAGATGTGGAATGGAATACCATTCAGCAATCAAAAAAGATAAACTAATGCTATTTGCAGCACCATGGATGGAACTAGAAGGAATTATGCTCAGTGAAATATGTCAGAAGGAAAAAGAAAAATATCAAATGGTTTCACTTGTAGGAGGGATATAGGTGAACTAAACAAGGGATCTGGTAGAAAAAAAACACAATAATAAAAAAACCCACAAAAAATCAAAATAAAAATAAACTGACAACTATAAATCAGAGACATTCTGAAGGGGAGGGTTTGGGAGAGGCTAGAAGTGCAGGGGGTGAGAGGATTCACCAGAGATAGAGTGGGGAGCAGTACAGGTGTATCTACTGAAATGCACTGCTGAGGGGAGTAGTGGGCAAGACAGGAGAGGTCTGCTGTGAAATATGGGTCAGCTCCCTGGCCAGGGATCTAACTCAGACCACGGGTGATGACAGTGCTGAGACTTAACCCCTCTACCACCAGGGAGACCCCAAAGTTTATTTTTCAGCCAAATCCTTCATTATGCAATTTTTATAGCTTTCACCAGATTATATAAATACAACTGAAGCTTAAGAATGATTATTACAAAAGGTATTGAGAATCTAAGAATAAAACAGTTCTTTGTTGACAGCGTTTGCAAACTTCATGTATTATAAAATATGAGCATCAGTGATTTCGTCTGTGGGTCATCAGTCAAAAAGTCCATGTGTGTTTACAAATGAAAACAATTATATTCATTTTTACTTTAAATACAATTATAAATTTTTTATGTAGTTAGATGCATAACCAAAAAAGTAGATTCAAAGACAAATTGCCATTAGTTAATTCATTTGTAACATTTTTGTCTTATTATTAATTTTTCAGGGAAAACCTTAAAATGGAATCCATGTTATATATTCTGGTATTTCCATCAGAAATTTCCCATAATAATTAACAAAAAAAAAAGTATTCTATAATCAACTGTTAATAGATTTACTTCTCTCCTTCTGAGCAGAATATCTCGCTTAGATTTTCATTTAATAGTAATGAAAAAAACCTATGAGTAATAAACAGATTTAAAATGAACTGCAAAATTTCAAATGACACTAAAGTTTTTATAATTGTCAATAATAATTCATGAGAATTTTGCAAATATACTTATTGTTTTAAGTTTTGCTATTTTTTAATAAGTGTAGGCTTTTATGTGTTTGATATGAACTAGATATATTAATAATATCACAATTATTCACAGGTTACCTCTGATGTCTCACAAATTGCTATAAAGACTAAGGACAAGCAAATCAGTGAACAAATAGATAAGGGTCCTTACATTCAGGTAGCATATGTTCCAATGATGTAATTGCACAAGTAAATACCTTATGTCCTTTGGCTTTTGATGTTGTTATTATTTATTTCCAGTTTCTAAAGTTTGAGCTACTGAATGAGAAAGTCCAAAGTTGGCTTTACCACTCTCTAGTACAGTCTATCTCTCCCAGAAAATTTTTATGTAACTGTCCCACAGTCTGCAACTGAAGATGATAAAATGCAAACATAAATAAAATATTCTATCCTCAGGCCATATTTTACTCATCAATTTACTTACCATTCAGTTAAAATAATATTAACTGCACTTCCCTTAAACATCATGAGATTTGCTCATTCCCCACTAATTTTCCTGGTTCTATCTGCTTGCTGCCTTATTGAAGTTTCTTTTTTCTTTCTTCCAGAGAAACTCATTATAGCACAGGAGTCATCTCAGAAATCATCTATTTCACAAAGATTTTACTGATTCTTCACATAGAACTAAACCTCTTTTGCTATATTTTTGTATGAAACAGAATCCCCATGCCTTGTGTCTAAATCTTGTTTACATAGTTTCAGAAAAAATATTTTTCTAAAATAGTCTTCATAAAATATACCCCATGCAAATAGCCAAAGTTTCAAGGAAATGGCTCATAGAATCAATCTACATATGATTCACTTATGTATGTGCACATTTACTTGCTAGCTCCAATTATGTGTCCCCACATATAAATAAGAAGGATATGAGTTCAAGTATATGGTGACCTTCCTCCAAGGTGACTACACTGGAAGGACGAAGGGAAGTTGAATGAAGATTATCAAAACTGACCCAGCTACAGACCTCCCTGGTGGTGCAATGGGTTAAATCTCAGCCTATGAAGCTATCCACAGCCACTTCAGCACAAGTTCTATCCCTGCTGGCCAGGGAGATTCCCACATGGTGCATCAGACCTCTCCTGCCTTACCTGCTGCTCCCCTCAGCAGGGTACTTCAGTTAGTCTGCCTGTTCTGCTCCCCACACTGTCTCTAGTGAATTCTCTCACCACCCTGCACCTCTGGTCTACACCCCAGTTCTTGTATGCATAAATAAATCTTAAAAAAAAAACTGACCCAGCTATAGAAGGTTGTTAAAAAATGCATAACAAGACTAATAAAACAAAATATGTTATGTAAAATCTTGCCAGCTGAAGTGTTACCATAGAATCTGTGTCATGTCAATAAATGCTTCAGATCAAGCAGGCAGCAAGATGTCCATTCACAGAAGGATCAAAACAGTGCTCAGAATTTAGGGAACTGAGAGTGTTTGGCTATCATGTATGTTATCAGGGATATGTCAAATGTGCAGTATATATCAAACATTTAGAAATGGGGAAAAAGTAATAAGAAAATAAATAATGCGAGAAGAAATTAATCTTATGCAGGTTAACTTGAAGTAAATGAAACAGGTTCTGTCAGGTAGTGAACCTAAAACAAGTCATTAAAAACTGACTGAGAAGAAGTTGTGTCCTCTGAGATCACAGTATGGACACAGGGGTACTTGACAGTAATACTGATCACAACAGTGGTGTAATAGTAGTGATAGTGTGCAGACATTTTATTTAATCTAATAAGAATCATTGGCCTAAAAGACATCTATACACAAGTGACCCTTGAAAGCTGACCATAGATTCCAGATCTCAAGAGGGGGAGGAAGAAGGAAGAATAGAGGGGGGAAGGAGAAAAATATTGGGCTTACAGTGGAGGGCTATGTGAGCTTTGGTGATGGGAGTGCTATGGTGAATACATCTGAGGAGGGAAATTCTACAATGTAAAAACACTAACAAGGATATAAATAATGGTGTGCCAACAACAATATAAAAAATGTTAGAAAGACAAGCATAATCTGAAAGAAAAAAAAAGTAAGCAATTTGGAGACCATGAGAGCCATATATACTGGGAATTCAACATGAGAATTAATTTGCACTCCTAGGATGCAAGCATATCAAGGTAATTAAAATATAGTATGAAAAATGATAATAAATTTATGAATCCCTGTGGTAATATACTCAGGAAACTTTCTAACTGCATAGGGAGACAAAAGTTACTAGTGGCCAGAAACACTCCTTTAAGTTCCCACCATTTAGTTAACATTTGAGGGCAAACCATCCTGTTTCTGAATACTGCACTTGAAAAAATCAGTACATAAATTTTTACATAGAGGGACAACACAAAGACATGAGTAGATACACTAATTTTATTTACTTGCTTTCACCAAACATTGAACAATACATTTTAGGACTGATTGTGTTGGCTGTGTTGGCCAGCAGGGTCAGCAAACTCATCCTACAACAGTCTTTCTCAAACTTTAATGTGTGTGCGTGTGTGTGTGTGTGTGTGTGTGTTTGTGTGTGTGTGTGTGTGGACAGATAGATGATAGATAGATAGATAGATCTATATCTATATAGATAGATAGATCTATCTATATAGATAGATAGATATAGATAGATAGATAGATAGATAGATAGATAGATAGATAGATAGATAGATAGATAGATAGATAGATAGATATAGATACCTATCTATAGTATCGACAGGAAGGCAGATGGGGCAGGTTCTCCATGGAGCTGGGCAGAGGGGTAAATAGGAGGAGTCCTGGAGCCCTTGGTGGCTTTTTCAGGCATTTAATGATCTTTTGTAGTGAGGCAGCCATGTACAGGGCAGGTAAGGGGGTACTGGGGGGTCAGGAGGCAGGCAGACCTCCTAGCCCCTGGCAAATCTTCACTTTCTCTGGCTTTCTCATGGTCTCTCTGCTGCAGCCTGAAGGGTCCTCTGCTCTATGCTCTGTTCTCTTCTGCTGCTGCTGTTGCTGCTGCTTTTTCTGCTACTTATAAGCTCAGTCTCTGACTCAGATGTGCCCACTCACACATGCCCACACTCTACTCCAGGAGCGGCCATCAGGCATGCATGTAGGCCTGCAGAGGTCTATCATTGAGGGGAGGGCGGAAAAAGTGGATGACCATTTTGTTTACCCTACATTGGCTCTCTCAGTGGCTGTATTTCCTTGGGCAGCTGTATCCATCTTGACAGCTCTTTTTTTTTTTTTTGAAGATTTATTTATTTATGCATACAAGAACTAGGGTGCTGAAAGGATTCACCAGACAGAGCAGGGAGCAGAACAGGCGTGTCGACTGAAGTACACTGCTGAGAGGAGCAGTGGGTGAGATGGAGAGGGCTGCTGCACCATGTGGGAAGCTCCCTGGCCGGGGATCAAACTCATGCTGCAGTGGCTAAGGACAGCTTCATAGGCTGAGACTTAACCTACTGTACCACCAAGGAGACCCAAAGCTTGACAGCTCTTATCTTAGTCTTTCTTTCACTGCCCCTGGCTCGGCCCACGAGTCCAGATCAACGTGGCACCTGAGGAGGAAGCAGGGAGCAAGGGACAGGGGTACGCGAGAAAGTGGAGAGAAGACAGGAGGTCTGATCAAGTCTCGTTTATTGTTCCGGGAAAGAGCATATACAGAATGAAAGTCACGGGGAGGTTACATTAGGTGACGCAGGGTGGTTCGAGGTCGGGGATTCAATGAGAGCGCGGCACGGGAAACAATGGGACGGTCCTGCTGACCTCAGTTTGGGAAAAATGTACATGGAACGGGGAAACAGAAATCTAAGGCAGTCCTCATCGAAACCTAACCTTATATGGGCAACTCAGGCAATTAGGGCCGTAACTCACCGCTAGGGGCCATCTTGTCCAATGGCTCCTGACATGCCCCTGTCCAAGATCTCTTAAAATTTACTCTCTTAATTAGCCTTAAAATTTATTGTCCTCACTATCCTGCCTGGATTTCTTTCTTTCTTTTTTTTTAATCTCAGAAGCCTCTTTAACTCTCCCAAAGTCCCTGTCTGCACTGTCCCTGAAGCTGCCTACTTAACCCTAACTTGCCCTGGGACTAAGTTCTACATTTTAATACCTACACTTTTTAACAGAATATCTATAAGTAGAAGTAAGACAGTTAAAATCTTATTAAAAAGTTGAAAGAGAAAAGAAAAATATTTTACTTTACAATTTTGACTTAATTACATTGTTTTAGGGTAAATTGAAGTTATGAGGTTTTTTCCACCCTCCTGCTATTAGCATCTATGATGATCGACTGCTGTGGTCTTAACACGCGTGCCTGGAGTGTGGTGTGAGCGTGTGTAAGAAGGTACACCTGAGCTGAGAGACTGAGGATATGAGGGTGGCAGCAGAGGACCAGGTGGCAGAAGAGTATGCAGCAGATTATCACAAAAAGAGTGAAGATTCACTCAGGTTTAGGAGGCCTGTAGCCTCCTGGCCCCCAGGCCTTCCTGCCTGCCCTGAACCTGGTTTCCTCTTTAGGAATGGTATAGAAAGATCATTAACAGCTGGTAAAAGCTACTGAGGGCTCCGGGACTCTCCTTTACCTGTGTCGGGACAAGAAGCAGTCTCCAGGGAGCACAGGTTCTCCAAGGAGCTGGGTAGATGGGAAAGGAGTTCTGGAGCCTCCCAGTCCCTGGCGAATCTTCATTCTCTCGAGCTCTCTGGCAGCATCTCAAGGCCTCTGCTGCACGCAGAACAGTCCTCTGATCCTCGCTGCTGCTGCTGCTGCTGCTGCTGCTGCTGCTGCTGCTGCTGCTGCTGCTGCTTAGAAGCCCAGTCTCTGACTCAGGTGTGCCCCCTCACACAGGCCCACACCCTACTCCAGGTGCCCACCATCAGGCATGTGTGTAGGCCTGCAGAGGTCCTTTATTGAGGGCAGGGTGGAAAAACCTGATAATTTTCTTGTTACCATACAACCCATCTGCCCAGATCCACAGAAAACCTGCCCGGTGCCTTGCTGGCACTACAATTGTGTTGTAGTATTTTTCTGTATTTAGTTCAGACCAATATTGTAACCACCAGCCACAGTCCACTATTAAATGTTCAAAGTGTACTATATTGTAACTGAGAAACACAATTTTTTATCTTATTTTAATGTAAACAATAACAATGTGGCTATCAATGTACTGCAACTTTCCAGAGAAATCAGATAGCACTCAAGAGAGGTGGAGAGAGATTTGTTACCCCGGCAGGCCCAGTGGATAGCTCCCAAAATTCTGAGTCCCGAGTAACAGAATGAAAAGGTTTTATACAGTTTGTATGAGGAAGCCTGTTATCCCGTCTATCATAGACATTATTGTTTGGGAAGGGGGTCAAGGTAGCCATAGCTACTACTGTGGACAAACAGTACAACACGGGAACTTTCCCATCAACTTTCCACCCCAGCAAGAAGCAGAATCCAAGCAGCAGACTTAGCAACTTCCTACTTCACCAATACTATAAAGTTATGCTATGAAACTTTGGTACAGTTATAGAAATTGGCTATTTTAATGGGAAAAAAAAACAGCTACTTCTTTCACAAGCAATACCTTTGTAAACCAATTCATTATTCGAAACTCTTCTTTATCTTAGATTCATATTTGTTTACTCATTCACTTGTTTTTGATTAAGTACTCTATTCATCTCTTTCTCACTCCCAGTCTTATTAGTTGGGTATTGTTTAATAGCCCATTAAAATGTCTTAGCCCAGTACATGCCTAATTTCTGAATTTGGGACACTTTTTCCATTTATTATATCAGCTCCCTCTTCCACATGTCATTTACCTTCGTATTTGTAGGGTAAATAAATTAATTAGGCTTTGTACACCACTAGCCTCTGTGGCTATCACCTGTGGCCTTGATAATGTTAATGCAGAAGGTGTGTGGCTGTGGGGTGCTCATGTCTTATTGTGGACACCTGGAACATGGGCGTGCACATGCTCACATGCATGAGTTAAGAGTACACACCTCAGCATAGGAGGGAGCCCATAAAAAGGTGGCATCACGGAGGAGAGGGGTAGCTCAAGTTGCTGTCTCCAGGCTGGCTTGTACTGCTGCTTACTATTAAAACCTGTGAAGATGATGCCAAGGACTCCAAAATTATCTTTTAAAGTGTTAGAACTGATGGTTAACTTACCGGGCCTGGGATGGTTGCACAACAATATTTCTAAAATATTTCTAACAATATTTCTATGTTTTTTCACTGTTGATTTTAAGCAGACATTTATGATGTTCCTCCTATCAAACATGAAATTTTATATCTTTTCACTATTGCACATAAAAACAATTTCATCCCATTTTTCCAACAGAAACAATTTCTCATAATACATGTTTTATTACCAAATTGTTATAGATATGTGTAGGGGCAGGACAGGCACAGGAGCACAGGTTTTCTATGGAGCTGGGCAAATGGGTAAAAGGAGAAGTCCTGGACCTTGATGACATTTTCAGGATTTTAATGATGTTTTGTAGTGAGGCAACCAGGTACAGGTTAGGTTGGAGGACTGGGGATCCAGGAGGCTGGCAGGCCTCCTAGGCTCCAGCAAATCTTCACTCTTCCTGGGCTCTCTGGAGTTCTCTCGTGGTCTCTGCTGCATCCCACACGGTCCTCTGCTGCTGCCGCACTGTTCTCTGCCACTGCTTCTCCTGCTGCTGCATTCTCTGTGATGCTGTCTTTTTGTGCTCAGTCTCTCCAGGCTCAGGTGTACCTTCTCATGCACGCCCACAACCCTCATCAGGTGCCCACCATCAGGCATGTGTGTTGGTCCACGGGGATCTATCATTGATGGGAGGGTGGGAAAACCTGATGACTCTTCGTTTACTCTATAGTATGTTTAAGGAAAATGAGTTTACTGAGGATCACTTTTGCCTTCCAAACAACAGACAGCCCATAACATCCATGATGCTTCTCTATTTGATCTTGCCTGCTGCTCCCCTCAGCAGTATATTTCAATAGATCTGCCTGTTCTGCTCCCCACTCTGTCTGGTGAATCCTCTCACCACCCACACCTCTGACCTATACCCTAGTTCTTACATGAGTAAATAAAATAAAAAGTAAATCTTTAAAAATAAAACAGGGCCTGGTGGCACAATGGGTTAAGCACAGCACTATGAAGCTATCCAGAGCCACTGCAGCACAAATTTGATCCCCAGACAGGAATATTCCCACATAGAACAGCAGACCTCTCCTGCCTCGCCCGCTGTGCTGCTCCCCTCAGTCGTGTACTTCAGTCGATCTGCCTTTTCTGCTCCCCACTCTGTTTCTGGTGAATCCTCTCACCACCCCCACACCTCTGGCCTACACCCCAGCTTGTATGCATAAATAAAAAAATAAATCTTTAAAAATAAATAAATAAATAAATAAATACATACATAAAAATAAAACAGGGTACTATGTCTTTGACTTTATTTTTCCATTTATTACTTTGTATTTATGGACAGATCACTGATGTAAATATATCAGTTGTTTTCCAATTTTTGGACACCCAGCCAACAATAGATGGGCCTTGAAAGCACACCAACATCAGCTATGTGGGTATGGACACTTAACAGTACAAATGGGCTAGGAGGCTCAGTTGCTATTCGGTCTTTGTGCCTCTTTGCCTGCCTGAGTACTATTTTCCTTGTTTCGGCATTTAAAGCATGTCAGAGAAAACTAAATCTCCAATATTCTTCTTCCATTTGCCTGAATAAATAGTGAACCTGCTCAGCCTGGGATGGTTGCTCACAGTATGTTTGTAGTTTCAAATAGTCAGGTCATATATCACAATATGATTACATTTAATTTTCTCTAACAGCATTTCCTTAGAACAAATATTTCTTTATCTTTTTCCCCTGTTCTATGTTTATTTTTATATATTTTGATTTTGATTTTGGGGTTACATTTTTGCTCTTCCATATGTACACTGTTCTACTCACCCTGCACCAAACCTCCTGTGCCAGTATCTCCACCATCTTTCTTTTCCATTTGTTTAGTTTTCTTCATAACTATCAATACATTCATTTTTTTTCCCTTGAACACATCAGGTTACCAAGAAGTTCCTCTTTTTTCTTTGCTCTGAGACATTTCTCTAAGATATTCTCTGAGTACAATGTGGACAGATTGTTCTCTCTCACTATTGATTGTGTTATATACTTTGGCAATTTTACCACATCACAAGTACCATCAGACATCCATTATCTTCCACCATAGTCTATTGAAGTCACTCCACACTCAACTTCTGGTAATTTCAACTCTATAGTCAGACATTTAGGGTTTGTTTTGACTTAATTTTGACTGTCCCTTTTTCTGACTTTTTTTTTTAAGATTTATTTATGCATACAAGCTGGGGTACAGGCCAGAGGCATGGGGCGGCGAGAGGGTTCACCAGAGACAGAGTGGGGAGCAGCACAGGCGGATTGACGGAAACACACTGCTGAGGGGAGCAGCGGGAGAGGCAGGAGAGGTCTGTTGCGCCATGTGGGAATCTCCCCCGCCAGGTGCTGAACTCGTGTTGCCGCTGCCTGCCGACAGCTCCACAGCGCAGCACTTAACCACTGTGCCACCAGGGAGACCTCACCTTTTTCTGACTTCTTTATGTTTAATATATGAGTGAAGTATCACTTAATCAAACTATGTGTTTTTTAAATCATTCCATTTCAAAATTATGTTTGTGGATGATATTGTAGATACAGGGTTGTAGGCTGAAAATATTTCATCAGTATTTTAAATATGTTCCTTTTTATGGAGGAAATAATTATTATTGTTTGTAAATCTGATTTATTGTTCTTTATATGCTATCTTGCTTTGTTTTGTTCTGTGTAGCTGACTTTTCTGATCTCTATATTTCTGGCACACTAAAATTTCATGTTTTCAAAATTTTTGAATATATACTATAAAGCATTGAAAAGGATTGAATAGTGTATTTAGAGATAAAATGACAAAATTGATGGACCTACAGGTGATTATGTGAAATGTAATAAATTAGAAGTTGAAACATATCTCATGTGTGGATTATAAATAACTAACCATAAAACATACACAGGCAAAATCCAGCAGGAATGGATTTTGGACTTGGTGAAATAATTGAAAGATTACCACAGAGAATGGGGGGAGGCAGCAGGGAGTTGCAATGAGAGGAAGATTGGGTATTGACATAGGTGGTTTGGTGGAGGACCAGCGGGACATGTGAACATAAGGATTACTCAATAATAAGATAAATAAATCCCAAAAAAATGAAATAGGAATAAGAAATCATAAAAGTACAGAAATCTGTGTTTAGACAATAGTTTATCCTGTCCTTCATTAGTTTTATGTGACATACTTGGTGTATCATCATACTTGTGAATCATCTGATTCACAAGACAAAGATACCCAAAAAGTGGAGGGGAAAAGAGAAGCTAAATATATAAGATAGGTGCTATCTCTCATTGGAAGGGACAAAGCATTAATACCAGGGGACTGTTTTAAATTCCATATGCATCTTGTAACACACAGCAAATTCTACAAAAATATACTCAGACTCCCTTAAATAAATCAAAATATTGAAGCAATCTGGGGAAGGTATTAAATATGAAACAGTAAAATGAGTGCCTGAGGAAACAAATTGAAAACCAATAATAAAGTGGCAGAATGACACATGTCAGTTATATCTCAAATGTAAGTGCTATACATACACCAATCAGGAGACATAAATTTACAGATTAGATCAAAGATAGAATGATCACCTACGTACTGCTTAAAAGAATCTCACTTCACTTAAATACATAGATAAAGTGAAAGATAAAGGATGGGAAAAAATAGAATACATAAGCTATCAATAAAATCTAGGAGTTCTATATTAATAATTTATCAGTTACACCATCTTATACTATTGTTAGAGGAAAACAAAATAAATTTAAAATTAAAAATATTTTAAAATATAATGACCTAGAAATCTAAAATTAAATTGGAAAACTACTATTGAAAATATATCATGTAGTACAAAATAAAAATGACATAGAAAAAGTTGCACCATAACATCTTATAGTGAAATTTAACAAAAGCATGAATATAAACTATAATCTAAATATGTCCTTGTGCCGTGAAATTTTATTTTCATTTAATTTTAGAATCATCTTTGTTTATGGACCTCCCTGGTGGTGCAGGGGATAAAGTTTCAGTGCTATCAACAGGCACTGCAGCATGAGTTGGATCCCCAGCCAGGGACCTGATCCACATGGTGCAGTAGACCTCTCCTGTCTCACCCACTGCTCCCCTCAGCAGGGTATTTCAGTAGATCCACCTGTTCTGCTCCCAACTCTGTCTCTGGTGAATTATCTCATCTCCCACGCCTCTGGCCTACACCCTAGTTCTTGTATGTATAAATAAATAAAATAAATCTTTAAAATCCAAACAAAATCTTTAAGTTTTCACAATGTAAGTTTCCTACTCTCACGTGTGGTCACCATAGTTTTCCCAGCTGTAGTCCTCCACTGCAGTCCATTGTGCTCTTCTCTGCCCAGTTTTGACTTGTCACCTCTCCCTCCCCCTATTCCCCTCCTGAATGTCTCAGATCTTTGTCTTCGTTCAAGGGTCAGTCTTATAGTTGGCCTTTTTCTGATCTTTTGTTTTGTTCCTCTATTTTACACATTTAAGTGAAACGATTTTACTCAACTTTCTCCTTCAGACTCATTTCATTTAGCATAATCCCTTCCAGTCCTATCCATGTTGCCACAAATGGCATTAGTTTATATATATTGTAGTGTAGGCGGAAGAGTTATCTGGGTTTTCCGCCTATCCCCTTGGTGATGGACCTCTGCAGGCCTATGCACGTGCCTGATTGCTGGCGCCTGAAGAAGATATCTGGCAGCAGGGGGAGAGAGCATGAGGAAGAACAGCGCAATAGCAGCGGTGAGAGAGCATGCAGCAAGACCCTGAGACACCACCAGAGAGAGTCCAGAGAAGGTGAAGATTTGCCGGGCCACACTTACCTGACTTATACATGGTTACCTTGCTATAAAAGATGATTAAAAGCCTGCCAAAGCCACCAAAGTCTCCAGGACTCATTCTTGCCCATCTTCATGAATCGTAGGAAACCTACCTGGTGTCAGGCTGGCACTACACACACACACACACACACACACACACGTATGTATGCATGTGTGTATGTGTATATATGTATATGTGTATACACAAACACACACACACACACACACACACACACACACATATATAATCACTGAGTAGTATTCCATTGTGATATATGCCACATCTTCTTGACCCAATCATATATTCTGGGGTATTTAGGTTTTTTCCATATCTTGGATATTGTAAATAATGCCACTATAAAAAGAGGAGTACAGGGTTCCCTTCAAATTTGTGTTTTTGTGCTTTTTGGATAGATAAGTAGGAATGGAACTTCTGGGTCATATGATAGACTCCTTTTCAGTGTTTGGAGCAAACTCCACACTTGTTTTCGTAAGCACTGGACCAGTCTATAGTTCTAGCAATAGCGTAATAGAGTTGCTTTTGCTCCATACCCTCACTGGCACTTGTTTGTGGCTTGCTTTTTTGAGATGGGCTATTCTCACAGGTGTGTAGCGGTATTATTTTGTGGTTTTGATTTGTGTTTCTCTGATAATAAATGATGCTGAGTATTATTTTTCATATGCCTGTTGGCCATCTGCATGTCTGCTTTGGGGAAGTGCCTAACTAACTATTCTGCTCATTTTGTGATTGGATTGTTTTCTTTTTGTTGTGTTGTGTAAGCGCTTTGTAGATCTTTGATATCAGTCCCTTGTCAGATGTGCGATATACAAATATTCTCTCCCATTCAACAGAGTGTCACTTGGTTATGATCACTGTCTCTTTTGCTCTACACACGTTGTTGTTGTTGTTTTTAGATTGCTATAAATCCAGTTTATTTTCTCATTTTTATCCTTGTTGAAGGAGATAAGTCTACAAAGATATTTCTGAAATTTGTGCCATGCAGTGTTTGTCTATTTTCTTCTTTATATTTTATGGATTCAGAGCTTACATTTAAGTTTTATGTGTTTTGAGTTGATTTCCATGTATAGTGGAGAAGATGTTCTGGTTTCATTCATCTACATGTGTTCATAAATTTTCCCAGCACCAATTAGTGAAGAGGGTTTCCTTGTTCATGGGTATATATTGCTTCTTTGTTGTAGATTAGTTATCAATAAAGTGAGGTTTTATTTCTGGGCTCTCAATTCTATTTCATTGATCTTTGTGTCATTTTTTTGTCCCAATAACATACTTTTATAATTACTATGGATTTATACTATAGTTTGAAGTACAGAAGTTTTATGCCACCATTTTCCACTTTTTAGTCAGGGAAGCTTTGGCTATTCAGGGTTTTTTGTTGTTCCATATGAGTTTCAGTAATCTTTGTTCTATTTATTTTAATAATGCTACTGGGATTTTTATGGCATTAATTTGATTCTATATGTTGTTATTGGTAGGATTTCCATTTTGATAATGATGATTCTTCCATTTTATGAGCAGGGAATATCTTTCCATTTCTTAGTGTCTTCTATTTATTTTAACAATATTTTATAATTTTTTTTTGTTTTGTTTTGTATAGGTCCTTCACCTCCTTTGTTTGGTTTATTACCAGGTATTAAATTCTTTTTGGTGAGATAGTACATGGGATGACTTTCTTAAATTCTTTTTCTTCAAGTTCATTATTTGTATTTAATATGCTGAATAGTTTCATTGTTTCACTTTTATTGTTTTTCCCATGTAGTTTTTAGGATTCTCTATGCACATTATCATATCTTCCTCAAATAATGATATCTTTACTTATGCTTTTTCATTTATTTATTGCTTTCTCTTGCCTAATTGCTCTATCTAGGACCTCTAACACTATGTTGAATAGTAGTGATGAGAACAGACTTCCTTCTCTTGTAACAGATATTAGTGGAAAGTCTTTCCGTTTTCCACCATGAAGAATGATGCTGTCTATGGGCTGGTCATCTAGGCTTTTTATTTTGTTAAGATACATTCCATTTTTCCAAAATTTGTCAAAGATAAATGTATGTGTCATCTTATAAAATGCTTTCTCAACATATACTTTTATTTTCTTGTGTTTTTTTTCCTTTCATTTTTTTTGACGTGGTGTATACATTGATTTATTTTTCAAGTTACAACATCCTTATGCTCCTGTCATAAATCTCACTTTGTTATGATGCACATCTTTTTAACGCATTGCTTTATATAGTTTATGAAGATTTTGTGGAGGATATTTGTGTTTGTTCATTAAAGAGGTTGCTGTGTAGTTTTCTTTATCTGTGTTGTCTTTGGCTATTGTTTGTATTAGTGTAATGTTGGCCTCATAAAAAGTGTTTATTTCTTCTTTCTCTATTTTTTGAAAGAATCTGATCGGGCAGGTATTACTTTGTCTTTGAAGTTTTGGTAGAACTTGCCTGTGAAGTCCTAGACTTTTGGGGGAATTAAACTTTTGATACTGCTTTAAATTCCATGTTTGTATTTGTTTTGTTCAGATTTTCTACTTCTTCCACACTCATTCTTGCATGATTGTATAATTCTATGAATTTGTCTGCTTCTTCTAGGTTGTTGAATTTGTTTGCTAATAAATAAAAGTTCATAGAAATATCTTAGCCTCTGAAATTCTGCCGTGTTTGTTCTAATTTCTCCTCTTTCAATTTTGATCTTATTTATTTGAGTTTTCTATTTTTCTTCATGAGTATAGCCAATATATTGTCTGTTTTGGTTATTTTATTTTTTCAGAGAACCAACTTTCGGTATATTTTCTTTTACTGTTTTTCTAATTTCTATTTCATTTATTTCTGCTCTACTTTTAATTATTTTCTTCATTCTACTGGCTGTAGATTTTTTTTGTTGTTGTTGTCCTTGTAGTTTTTTGAGATGATAGAAAAGTTTGCTTGTGCTTTCTCTGCCTTCTTAATGTTGGTATGTATAGTTATGTAATTCCCTCTTAGAATTGGTACTGCTATGGTCCATACATTCTGAAAAACTGTGCTTTCAGTATTATTTTCCTTGTGATATTTTATGATTTCTTTTTTGATTTTCTCATTAACCCAGTAGTCATTTGCAGTACATTGTTCAGTCTGCACATATTACAGGATTTCTTTGGAATAAAAGTTTCTAGTTTCCTTTTTGTAGTTGACTTATAGTTCAGCGCCTTTATGAGCAGAAAAGATATTTGGTATGATTCACTATTCATGAATTTGTTATGTTTGCCTTGTGACCCAGTATGTGGTTGGTCCTGATAATGTGCATTGAGAAAAAAAGTGCATTTGTCTCTTTTGGGTTGTAACACTGTGCAAATGTATAACCACATGCTATGTAGTTCTTTTTTTAGAACAATTTATTTGCTGTCTATGTCATTTATTTGCTGTCTCATTGCTCTGTCCTAAGTGTCCAATCACGTGTGCATTTTTCTCCAAGGATTGTTTTCATATTTGATCATAGGTGTCTTTTTTTATTTTGGTGCTTCTTCATTTGGTGAGTATATATTGATGACTATTTTGATTTCTGTTGTTTTCCTCCCTTGATTGTTAGATAGTGTTCACCCCGGCCTCTTGCTACCTTTTAAGCTGGAAGTCTCTTCTCTCTGATAGAAGTTTTGCTATTCTTGCCTTCCTTTGGATGCCATTAGCTTGCAGAGTTTTTTTCCATCCCTTTACTTTCAGTTTATGTTAATGCTTGGTACATAGTTGTATTCTTGGAGGCAGCAGAATGCTGTTTCTTTTTTTTTTTAATATATATTTTTATTGTTATTTATGTCTTTTACATTTTGTATTTCCCTTGGGTAACCCATCACCAATTCACCCGTGATCCATCTCCATGGTCCCTTGTGTTCTTTTCTATTCCATTTTGTGCCCTTTTCCTTCCCTCCCTCCGCCTCCCTTCCCCCCACCCCCCACTGATTGTCTCTCTCCCACCCGGCCTCCCTATAGTCCTGTTATAAGTGAAACCATTCGATATTTTTCTCTTTCTTTCTGTCTTATTTCACTGAGTATGATCCCTTCTAATTCCATCCATGTCGCTGCAAATTGCATGTGTTTATCTTCTTTCCATGCTGAATAGTATTCCATTGTGTATATGTACCACATCTTCTGGATCCAATCATCTATTTTTGGACATCTGGGTTGCTTCCATACCTTTGCTATTGTGAATAGTGCCGCAATGAACATACAGGTGCATGTATCCTTTCGGATTAGTGTTTTTGTATCCTTTGGGTAAATTCCCAAAAGTGGGATTGCTGGGTCGTATGG